>QJNX01000158.1:0-135490 GCA_004155925.1 Monosporascus sp. MG133 | reverse complement strand
CCCCCCCCCCCCCTTTTTTTCTCCGCGCAGAGGATTCGGGAGACAGACAGGCGGCGCTAGACCGGACTGGATCTTCTTAGACTGGCTCGTGCGCATGCCAGCACCTGCTACTGTAATAACAAGCCAATGAGATGTCTCTCTATTTATTTGTCTCACTCCCGCTAGCGATGCTGCCGTTGCTCTGGAGCAAGTTGCCGACGCGGGCCGTAGGAGCTGTTACGAGGTTGGGTTGCATCGATCGACATTCATTTATGCGTAGATCACCAAGTGAGTAATAACACCTCTTTTTTTTTATGGAGGCCTCGCGGGCAAGCTACCTAGTTAGTTTTCTCCCATTTTCCTCTTGTGGGGTGGATTACGAGAAATTGATATGGACACCCTAAGCGTATGCGTTAAAGAATTTTAGCGACAGCCGACAGCCGCCAGCCGCACTGCGATTTTATGGCTGATTTCTTTAAGAAGCCCTTCGCAGATTGGTGCCGACCCAATTAACGTCGACTAGATTAACAGCGACCGAATTAGCGTAACCCACTTAACTAACTAATCATATGTGGCTTGATAGGGCTGGGTAGGGCTTGGTATGGCTTATAGGGCTTCCAATATAGTTAACTAAGTTAAGCTACATGAAGCCACACCCAGCTACATCAAGCCATACCCAGCCGTATTAAGCCATACCAAGCTACGTCAAGCCATGCCCAGCTACATGGAACCATATCCAGCCATATTCAGCTATATCCAGCTATATCCAGCCATATCCAGCCATATCCAGCCATATCCAGCCGTATCCAGCCATATACAGCCGTATCCAGCCGTATCCAGCCATACCCAGCCGCATCAAGCCCTATTCGGTTGTATTAGGCTGTATCCGATTAATCGGCTGAATGGGCTACGTGAATTCGGTCGGCGTTAGTTGGGTCAATTGGCGGAGGCTTCGTTAAGCGCTTTAAAGTGAAGTTAGGTCAATTGCTGAATGTATGTGTTGCCAGCTGGAAATGGCTGGCGCAACGGCTGAAGCACTGCGCATATGCACCCCAGTGGGGTGCAAAACCATATGCTCCTGAAGGGGAGCTGGAACGATAAGCGCCTCTCGGACGCCCTAGATAGTGGATGCATAAGCGGAGAGACCTCTTCGTGTACAGTAGTCAGTGTAGCCGGTCGGCCTCCCGCTTCTAATTATTGGTAGAAGGGTAGCAGATAAACAGGATCCCGGAAGCGGCGGCTGCACTCGGACCGGGGGCCAGCTCGTAATCTTCCGGGTCCCCGACCGCGGGCGATCAACCAACCAGCTGCCGACGAAGCGTCGCGAAACTAGTGACCGTATAGCCGTTGCATCGCGATTAGCCATTGGCCACCTCGTATAATAGTAGTTCAGCTGAGCGGCACTCACTCACTCGCCGGAAAGCTCCCTCCCTACATACCTGCTCTCGTCCCCATCTTGCCATTTTGCCGACACCGCATGCGGTAGTCGGCAGACGCGATCCGTGAGATGGCGGGAGATGGGAATCGGGAGAGTATCGATGCCGGAGCGTCCTGGTGGGCCGCGGGCGGTGAGTGAGCCGGCCCGCAACGAGATGCCGAAGGAGACCGAGGGGTTGGTTACGAGTAAGGTATTGCGGGCCGCGTAATCAAAAAGGCGCAGAGGTAGCCGGGTGCAGGGGTGGACGGGTACAGATATAACGGGCCGCGGCGGCCGCGGAACCTACCGTAGATACGAGCTCTTGGCATCTTCAGGCCCGTTCTGCTGCGTGTTAGCGGGCCATACATTAGTAGTAGTAGCTATTTCCTCGGCCCCGCCCTGGCTGTTTATGACGTACTCGGCCCGTCTATCTGGGACAATAGAATAATATAATCGTATCGACAAGTGTACCGCGCGACCGCCGTCGGACGGTTTGGCCAACAGACGATCGATGGCTCTTCGCCTTCCAGAACGCCTTCGTTTCCAGTGAGCTGGCTGCAACCCCACCAACCAGCCAGCCAGAAGGACCGCTTTGGTCCTACACTTATCACTCGGTAAGGCCGACGTACCTATTAGAGCGCCGGTGATGGCGGCAGGGCGTCGTGCCGTGGGTTTTCCTTATCTGTTTTCCTCGACGAAAAAGAAGCTAGCTTATACCTAACTTTCTCGTCTCGGGCCGCGACCGATCTGGGAAGGAGGAGAAGATGGGACATCATGTTTTTTTGTTAATTAACCTACCTACCTACTCTGCGCCAGCCAGCCAGCCACCACGTCCCGCATGGTCCGTCCCGGACGAGCGGCGCTTACTGAAGCTACATCGCCCGCGTCCGCGGTTCTACCGTGTCACTATCTAGTATCGAGGAATGAGCAAGTGCGAAGCAGACAGAAGCCTGTCGTCGGACGGAGACGCAGGAGAGCACTCGCAATCCCGTATCGGTCGATGAGTTTATCTACGGAGGTGTGGCTAGCTGGACGTCGATATCCCCCGGAAGACGGGCGGCGAGCCACGATCCCTTCCGGGGCGGTCCCTCCTCGGACCCATACATACTCTGTCTGTGTATCCGGCGCCGAGCTACCACGGCCCTTGCCGCGCCGCGAGTCCCGTCAGCGGCGCTCTCCGTGTCGGCACCCCACCCGTACACCTAGGCAGGAGCCTGTTCGGTCGGTGGACTCGGGTCGTCGGCAGCCGTTCCTTCCTACTTACTACCGAGGCAACGGGAGTACTCAGCCGGGCCGACACGCATGAACCGACATTACCCTACGGTAGGATAGCCCGTCTCGCGGTCAATGTCTGGACTACCTAAGAAAGCCCCTTTTCTCTTTTGCGTTCTTCTCTGCGGCACGCGGATGAGTTGGCTCCGACGGACAGACACCGAGGGCCTTGCGTGGGCTGGCCTCATGGCGCTTGCTTGCCTGCTGCTTGACCGAGAAAGTAGGGGGACACCTACAAATGCGCGGGAATCCGGAAAGAGGTGTACCCGTCTGGGTGAGAGCCCTACGTGGCGCAAACGAACGACGCAGCAAGTTAAGCTCTCACTTCTGGTGGATGCTAATGAGATGGCACCCTGTAGAAGTACCGTATGTATGATGCGTCTAGACGCTGGCATACTGTCATCGTGTAACACGTCGGCTCGGCGAGCAAGTCCATCTGACCGCTCAACTATCGAACAACGGAATTCTTATCTTCTAACTCAATTTCCATGGTCGTTTAACAACATGCACCGTAACGGTACGTACGCACGACCACATCTCCGCCAGAGGATCAGACCAGAGACTAACCAGGCTCGTCTCATCATTAAGCATTACATAATACGTGACGAGGTTATACAAAAAAGAAACAGAAAACAATATAATATACATAAAAGCGCCGGGATACCATGTGCGTCATCTCCTCATATCCTAGTTACCTTAGTTTCTTTCGGGGAAACTCCCGCGTTTTCTCCCTCTGTCCCGCACCATGCATGCCGCCAGAATCACGATATATATACCGTTATCCCGACATTTCTGAGTTCTTTGCCCCCATAACATAGACCGGCGGCCTTAACAGGGGAAGCTCGGCTTCCGGTTCAATACCGAATGCCCGATTCGTCATTTGGCCAGGCAACAGACGCGAGTCACACGCAATGGCGAAACCAGCACGCTCCAAAAGCCCGCACCCATAGCTCAAACGAACGACGTCTCAGGGCACGGTGTATAGGCACAGTTGAGCAGCAAGAGCGATAATGCATGAGTGATGAGTGCCTTCCCCTCCTCCCTCATCGTCAAATTAAATTCCCTATCATACACGCTAACCCTCAAAGGGCATCGCGGTAAGGGGAATTCGATGCCCAAAAACCATAGCATCAGACCAAGTCAGTGAGCGGACTTCTTCTTGGTGGAGCCGTTCGCCCCATTCGCCCGAGCACCTTTCGCGCTGCCGTTGCCGTTCAACAGGGTGGCGTTCTCGGCGGCAGCCTTTCCCACCACGTGCTTCTCATCTTCGCGCTCTTCGAGCTCCGACTCTTCGGCCTCGGACCGGTCGTCGTCGGCCGTCTGGTACACGACGAAGCGGTATGCGATCCTCACGATGAAGAATAGCCAGAAGAGGTTCAGGGCTTGCAGCGACGCGAGCAACGCGAAGGTGATGTAGAAAGAGAGCCAGCACTTGTACTGCTGGGTCTCCCAGTTGAGCTCGTAGGGCCCGACCGTCTTGAACTCGGTGAAGAGCGACGCAATGATGCGAAGGTTCAGGTAGTGGCGCATGTAGATCCACACACACATAAAGAGGCCAAAGTACGGCCCCACAAGGACGCTGTCGAGGTAATTAATTGTTTTGGAGGTCTATCAGGATATGAATTAGCATCCAACGCGCCTGCTACTAGGAATTTCGAAAAAGGTGGACTCTAAACTTACCGCCAGGAAGAAATCGCTAATGTCGTGGGTGATGTACACAGCCAAGCCCATATAAGTGAAGTGAAAGCGGTAGCTAAGAGCGATCAAAACCAGACTGACTATGTGGTGGGCGACGAGTTCTTTGAAGTCCTTGCGTGGCTTCTCCATTCCCAGGAGCAGCACAATGGCCTGTTGCGCCCAGTAGGCCGCCTGAAACAGGTAGTAGAACTTGAAGATGGCCTCGTGCGTCCTGTGCGGGAAGTTCTCGTACATGCCGGCGGTATGGAAGTACCACACCGGGGTCCGGCTCATGACATACATGCCAGCAGGGCCGAGGACTGCGAAGTATAGCGCTGTATACATCTGCTCCATGAAACGCGCCTGCTTGCCTCGGGATTTGAGACCACAGAACTTAGCCAGTGGGCGAAGGAATTCTTGCATGACGAATTCGCGGGTGAAAGACAGGACGACGGTGTAGAAGGACACGAATGCAATATCCCATAACCCCTTGCCATATTGCGGCGGTGTGTCGGGGTCGGCGTCGGGTTCCAGAGGTAGCTTATAGGACAGGAAGATAAAGTGATGGATGGGGTTCGACTCGGTCGGATCGATAGCATACAGGGAGAGGAAGACGGCCAGGATGACTAGAGGAAGAACCCAGGTATGCTTGAGGGTGAAGTGCTTGCAACGGCGCAGGAAAGAGCGTGCCTTTCGGCGCTTGGAGCCCTTCTTGGCCACATCTTTTCCGGGCGACGACGGGCCGTGGGCGTTGCCGTTGGCGGTGTGCGAAGCGGTGGACGATGAGGCGCTCTGCAGGCTCGCCAGACTCGTGTGCAAGCTCGGAGCTCCCGTATCGCCGGCTCGAATCTCGCCGCCGAGTCCGCTCGACTTCCTGCGGCGGCGCGGGTTCGCACTGTCGTTTGCCGAGTGCAGCTGGTCGGCCGAGGTGTTGAGTAGAGGGAAAGGTTCGCCTGATGTCATTGCGCCAGCAGAACTCCAGAAAATCCGACGGTTAAGGTGCCGACAAAAAACCGTTAAGGTAAAAAAACACCAAGACTGGGGGGTTCAGTTGGCAGATAAAGTGGCGGGGATCCTGGATTAGATGCGATGAATGTCGGTCAGGTAGAAAGAACAGCTGGCGGTGGTTCGGAAAAATTGCCTATGAGAAAGTCCTAAAGATGCTAAAGGAGTGAAGTCATCCGAGTAGGAACTACCGAGGTCCCTCAAAACATGCGAGAATTCACCTAACGTGAGGCAGCTATGTAACCTTCTACTAGAAGCAAATTGAAGATTTTGTTTGATGAAAAGAAGTTTCCGAACTTTAATCCTACAGTACATCGCAACCCTCTTTACTGCTTGCGAGATATTGGCCAGATCGGGCAATGCCGAGATAATCGGGCCCGCTTCTTATTATTATGAAATTTCCCTTCTAACCGGGTTAGAAGAAGCTAACCCCATAAACACCCGATAGTATAAACACCTCTCTTCCCGAATAGGGGGAACTCCATAACATACATAATATCGCAGCCACCAAGCATCGCATAGAACTACCATATAACCACGATCCCCAACAGAAATAGTCATTTTGTTCGGTTCCAAGCAGGTACAGGATTAAAATTTGCTTGACACACGTACGATAATAAGCTTACCGTAGCCACGATGTCAGAGTTGATTCTTTTTTTGGGGGGGAGGGTGTTTCGTCCTGCGCTACTGCGCTTTTGTCGCGTACTTCTAGCTCTAGAGCTACGGCCTCGATAATGATTGCCGTTACACCATACACACACCAAACGAATCAGCGAGTAACACTAAGTAGGAGACTGGTCTACCTTGCGCTGTCAAATTATCAATCTTCTGTCTCTCACTCTGCGAGCCGCATCAATACAAGAGTGATTTATACCAGATCATGTCTGCAATTACTCAGTAAACTACTTAAGCCTGCGGTTGACTAATCAGGCGCCGTCATTCGTAAACCACGAATATCTGTACTACGTAGTACCGAGAGGGCATTATCCCTTCGCAATCCACTTAGAAGATAAACTTGGCATCCAAGATTTCTCTGCCCTTTGGCTCCCCAACAAGACAAGTAGCTCTGTCCGGACATAGCTCATACGGTAAACCGTTCCCCAAGATGTTACGACATAGGGACATAAATAATATAATTGATATACGCTAGAGATGTTCCAGCATTCAAATAGGATTTATCTATATTATATACCTGCGTGGTGGGAACACTAACTCGCCCTAAATTATACACAACTAACTCCCATTTGATCACCAAAAATCCAAAACCATCCGGGGGTATACCGCTTTTTGAAACCTGCGCCTTGCAATGCCGCTAACCGAGAAGAACCCTGGACCAGGTTGCTTAGCACTCATGAAACCAGAAAGACAAGAACAACGTCAAGTAGAAGCGCCTGCCTGCTGGGGTTAACTTGGTCTGTCTTGCCGTACATCATCTGCTGTCGGACGCGCGACAGCAGGACCTGGAGAAACACTTTGTGGCCGGTCCGGGTCTCCAGAGGCAGTCGGGGTCAACAACGCATTATCGTTTCTAACCCGAGTCGGCAGCCCAGGCTGCGAACCACCACCGCCTCTTTCTGCCGGACTTGGCGTATGTCCCGGTGGATCTGGTGCCAAGCTGGTGCCGGGAGCCCTGAGCGTGGATCGAACCATCCCAGAGGAGTCGCTCGCGGATCTCATCGCCGATACCGGTGCAGTTGAGGCAAAGAGGCCGGGAGGCGTTACTGGGGAACTCTGTTGCTGTGCTTCCTCCTCCTCTTCAAGCAGCCTAGAAAGCGCCGCTCCCCTACGAGGCGGAGCCGGTATGATGGTGACCTCCAGACTCTCCGTATCCGGTGTACCTCGCATCCTCTCCATGATTCTTTCGGCCTGTGTCGTAGCAAAATCTTCTAACCGTCCCCTGAAGTCCCATCTACCTCGACTTTCGTAACTACGCCGTTGCGCCTGTTGCTTCGGTGCCGTATGGGGCACAATCTCAGCAGGAGGGCCGTGGGAATGAGCCCGGAATGGGTTGAGCTGTCTTAGTTTGTGCCAACCCCCATGGTCTCTTTCATGTTTGGCTACCACGCTATGTAATGGTTGCTGCGGTTGCGGGTGAGGTTGTAGGGGAGGACTTCGGGAACATTCGCTCCTCTCCGACATTGGGTTCTCTATTGGAGACATGGCGCTTCTGCCTCTCGAGGGGGGCCGGTTAGGCTGATCATCTGTCAACCCGGAGACAGTCTCCGTAACAGGCTGGTAGCGGACGGCATACACAGTGCTGTCAGCGCTTGCAGTATCCGTTCTACTCACGGGAGTGACTGCTGGAGGCGGTCGCGACAGCCAAAGAGGTGGCTGCAAGAACCGAGCTGCCGGGTTGCCTGTGGATGAGCCTTGCGTGTTCGAGTGTTGCCGCGGCTGGTCCGGGCCACTCTCAGCTTTTTGCCTATACCGGCTAGCGATGGATGACATAGCGGGCCACATGTTGCTTCGACTCTCTGATGAAGGGGTCATGCCGCTTGAGCCGTAGCCGCTCTCACCACCATCACCTTCGCCTCCGTTCTTCTTGTTTTTCCGCCGCCGCGGCCATGTAAGCTCCGAGGGCGACGCGTCCATCATCTCATCGCCATCGAAAACTTCGCGTCCGAGGATGCCGTTCTTCTTCTCTTCGCGTTCCAGTGCCTCAATTCTTTCTACCCATTCCCAGACAACTACGCTCGCGGCAGCTGCACCAACCCATCTCACATACTCACCCCACCCAGTGAAATCCGGCTCCGCAATGTCTAGGATGAAGAAAACTACTGGGACGAGGATCGAGATAATGGATAAAACGGCGACGAGTGAAACGTTCTTCATCAAAGGATGATAGAACGCATATCGCTTCTTCATAAGCGAGTAATAGATAACCCAGGCGGCGTATAGAAGCCCGAGCGATAACTGAAACAGATAACTTAGAGCCGGCACCGCCTCAGTGAAGTTGTGAGGTCGGACTTGTCCTTGTCCGGTATAATGGAAGCTGTTGAGCGCGCCAAAAATGACATCGAGTGTAATTAGCGAAAAGGCGGTCCATTTGATGATGATCTTTTCTCTCTGTCGCGGGAACAGGCGTATCAAGGTCTGGGCTTGAGCCAGCCATAGAAAGGTGTCAGAAATCAACTGGATGATTTTTAGTTGAGTCCCACCGAGGACTTCGGCCTGGAGCGCCGATGCGTTCTGAATCCCCCAAGCATATTGCTTCTCGGCCTCTCGGAAGGTATCACCGGTAGCAATTGTCAGCGATATGGCGACAGTCAGGGTGGCAACCTTTTGAAGCCACGGGCGACCTCCGATGCTGATGCCGTTTGTAGGGCCGTTCGTAAACCCGCGCCTCCCCAAGACAACGACCCCACCGTCGAGAAACGATCGGGGTACGATGATCAGCATGAGAAAAAGCACATATGCAAGCACGGTCGTTGCAGCCAAGGCGTAACATTGCGGGAAAATGGAAGCATAGAAAGGATCGCGAAAGTCGGAAAAGTCGAGGTCTGACGGAGCAGAAGTCTGATCTATATTTAATCCACCGTTCGCGATAATGGCCGGCTGAGGAGCCTGGCTGCAATCTGGTATGTAGAAGGCATCGGCCGACAAAGTGGTCGGCTGGGCTCCAGGAAGTGAGAGTACGCCATTGGATGGAAGGATCGAAGGCGCGCACAGGCTAGCTGGAATACCGGCAGAGGCAGTAGGCATGGCGCGGATGATGTCCTCCGTGGACGGCTGCCATTCCTGCCGTGCGTCCATTTCCGACCCAGGAATGAAGAGGCCAGTCGCGAGGCGCGAAGACGCTCGAGACGCAGGCTCACACTATCGGGGACTGTAAGCCATGGAACAGGCGCCCCTAGAGAGGGCTTTTGGGAGTTCCGAGACGCGCGAAAGACGGATTAAACCTTTTCGTTCCTGGGGAATAGAAGTCGTGGGTCGGTTGACGTCGAGGGCTGTAACCTCTTAGATTCGAGTATTGGCTACGCCCGAGTCCCCGAGTCCTACGGTAAAGTCGTCGAGTGTCGATTTCGAATTCGATTGTCGCACCGGGATCGGGCGCTGAATGGTACACGTTGGGCGACAGCGTTCCTTTTACTTTCCCTATTCTTTCCTCATCCAACGTCCAACAGTCGTTGCGATAAGACGCTGTATTTTTTACGAGTATCGGGGATTGTGCTTGACGTCGAGATGTGAGGGCTGGGCGCCGAGAAGAATCTCTTGGGTGTAAGAAACAAGAACGAGTGGCGGCGGTTGGATCGGGGGGGGGAACCTTGGGGAACTCGTTGAATGGGTACCCGGAGCCATTTGATCGCAGAGGGTGGTCTGGCTCGGTCTGATTGACTGGCGTGACTGGGTGGTCAGACGCTTTTGGTGTGAACTTCCCCGATCCTTCCTAGCTCATGACCAGTGTGGGGTGAACTAGGGGGGCAGAGTACAGGATTAACCAGATGTAAAAACACGTACATAGTAGTACATGCTCCAACATATACACACATACATACATGTACACGCCTATTTCTATCCTGTTGATTTCGAGCGTCTGGTGACGGCGTCTCGAAAAGCGTTTTGAAGTACGCGCTGATCTCGTGGACGGACTCCTGTTACTGTTCGATGGGGGCACTCTGCCATTTGGCTGGGAAAGTATATATTGGCAATCACAATGGTTCCCCACTGCGGTTTCAACAAAAGTCTGTCCGAGGTCTCTCCACAAGTCGATATAGTGTGGAGATGGGTTTAAACTTCCGGCTTCAGCCTTAGATAACGCACTGAGGGGAGAAGGTTACCAAACGGAAGGGAGAGAGGGTGATATGTCGGTGCGAATTTGGCATTTAACAAAAACATTTCGGCAGATACCCAAGCCTCCAGCATAGGTTGGTAATTCCTCGTGTCCAAATTCCCGCTCGATTCCTCGTCCAGCCTCTCCTCTCGAGCAAGGAAGAGTTTCATCCCGATTTTATCCCATACTTCGCATGCCATATGCCATATTACTGTACTCCCCCTTAGATCAGAAGGGTACTGTTCACTGCCGCTTTTCACATACCTAGTGTTTGTAATTGCAAAACAACCAACCGTGGCTCGATATATGTGGCCGAACATAAGCCCGCGGAGATGTGACGATGTGGTAACGTTCGAGGAATGAATGCAGAATTAATATCCACACAACATGACCTGCTAATACAGGTAATGACGGAATGGTGTCTCACATATGGGTGTCCAGAGCGTCCCCCATACTGTGTTGCTCTGTTTTTTCCCGTCCAATTAGCCCAACCGTGGCCCAAACATGACCCTGATGAGGGGAATCCCCGGCGACTTCAGCGCTTTTTGGGTGCCATCAGACGGAGGAGATACATCTTCAGGCCAGTGCGAAAATAGCAACGTCCGTAATACCGTGTATAGAGATACCCATTTTACACGGTCACACACTTGAAAGTACTGCGACTCGCAAGCAGTCCATGAAAGCGTAAGTGCCAAGTAAACGTCGTGGTCTTCCACGTGCCAGTGTATGCAAGGAAATAAAAAGAATTCTATACGAGATGCTTGATCTCTCGCGAATTAAAGGCCACTATATGCCATCTCTCCTCGATCACGAAAGGTGATGGTGTCTCCCTTACTAACCAAGAATCGGACGTGCAAATCTCTATCAAGACACCAAGACTTCTCTTGCGGATTCGTCTTGTGAGTTGTTCGATAAGGAACCGGATCTGACGAGCCGCTTCTCGAGGTAGTGGGAGAGGATGGAGCCCTCATTGTTGGTTGATCCGGCTCCCCGATTTTCCGAATGGTGTTGAAGTGGGCGTATTGCCTAATCCGTTAAAGCGAAGGGACTTTTCCCCTTCGAGTTCAACTAGAAGCGGGAGTTGCATAATAAACAGGTAGTAAATTCAACGGGCGCTGGCAGTGTTCGTCGCTTGACACCCCGTGATCGATCGCGACTCGGCCGGGTGAATAAGGACGGAGGAACCTGTGCGCCGAACTTATGGATGAGCAAGGCGCCAAGGCTCCAAGAATGCTTCTGCTCAACCGTGGATTAAGGGTTCTTGGCAAAGCTTATTGCTCGTGGAAAGGCCTCGGGAAGCCAAGAATTGTCTTGGCATGTCAGCCCTCCGCAAGCCGCGGCAGGAATAGTCCCTTCGTCACCAAATAAATTGTATATGCCCAGTCAATATTCGTGAACGCTTTATCTATCATCTACTTCGTAATGCTATCCGAGATACATCCACAAAGCGCTGCGATTATTTATAATGCAATGCTACGCAATGGCCGGCTTATATGCAGAGACCCTATGAACGACCACAATCTAATCAGAACCAATCAAAACAAGGAGAACGTCATGTGGCTTAGGAGGAAAGATTAATTTGGAGTAAGAGGAGGGGGTGTTCAGAGTCAGCCGAATAAACTAAACAACTACTGTCTCCTCCTCCTATGTCCTGGCGTAATTTACCCGACAAGTCGGCGTACCTTCGGCGATCTTATAAGCAACGGGCGGCAGAAGTGAAGCGGGGTTCATTCCGACAATGCTGTCTCGAAGGTTGGAAGTGTCTGTGTCGGGTAACGTACGTCATATAGTCACTGAGCCGGATCGGTCTTCCGCGAAGTAGGGTTTACAATTGCCCACCCATGGGTACCCATTCACTACCCACGACGTAAATTAATACGTTATAAAAGCTTAATACTTACAATTACCTATAAAGAATTATTACAGAGGAAATTTCATATTACTTACAAACCTTTATTACTCATGATTGAGAATATCATCCGCGGGTACTCGTTGGTAGCGTGGGTGGGTGGTTAGTGCAAACCCTACCGCGAAGTTCCAGAGTCGGCCGGGTTAGTCATTGCTCAGCAGTCCAGACCGTGGCAAGAAAGGCTCTGCGGCGAATCCCAGTGTAGATTTTGGACAACTGGCGGCTTGGGGGGTATGTGGTGCTGAGGAAGGGTCCTGTTGATTCGTACCCCGGACCTATAAGAGTAGCATAGGAACACCCATGGGATCCGGTCACTGCCGGCGGTGTCTACTTGCTTCCCATACACTAGGTTATCATCACACTCGCTCGGCGGTAGCGCGAAGAGGGCATAAGTGGTAGGTACCATTTGCTATAGGCGACCCTGAGAGGCAGACACTGATCTTGGAATCATCAATATCCTGTAAGTGTTCGGGTCGTGAACACGCCACTAGTGGCGCCGGCATCGGGCTCATCGGCATATAGATGTACAGGCGACTCTATAAGTATAGGCTCTATATGGCCAATGGCTGTTAAGGGGCTAACTGCGAATCGTAACTTGATAGTGAGAATACCGCATGTGGTTGTTGCTCGCAACGCCTTTGAAGATTTTAACCAGCATCAAATTATTGGATACGAGCAGTATCAGGCTATTCCGTCGTATATTACGTGAGTTTGCCTCTCGTAATCCCCCTTATTTACATCTGAAAGCGTAAACATTGCGTGGTAGGCAGCACTTATTGGTTATGTTTCACCAGCAAGATTAAGTATACAGATAGGCCTTTATACTGTCTGAATTAAAGCCGATGATTTTTTACTTATAACTGATATGTTAGTCTAACTTTTGCTTAATGCCATTATTCTGTATAGGCAAACTGCGGCTCCTAGTCACCATACCGGAGTCCCAGCTTTATGTTCATTTATAAATAAGTATCGAATCGTTATTTTTATCCCCCATCATCCCTGACCGCTTCCAATATCTCGGGAATGGGTTGTCATATTTACAGATAAATTTTCTATGAGGGCGAGGGTAAGAAAAGGCTGTAAGGTGGAATACTCGAAGGTCTTCTAGTAGCGGTGCTTAATCCCAAACACTTGTAGAAAGAAGATAAGCAGATTCGGAATATAATGATGGATAAAGGCCTATACCTATGTCATGTCTCGGGTCTATAAAAGTAATGAATGTTCTCCCATTTGACTAACTAACAACAAGGATAATCAAGCCCGGTACACTGAAACTTGGTCGTCTTTATTGTCTCACGCGAAGACATGCACTTAACTGGGACTTGAAGATTATCTCATGCACCATTTTCCCCAGCTCGTGACCAGTAAGATACTCCTGGTGATTGCATGTATCTTGAAGGGCCATGACGGAGGTCTGGGATATGCCCTGAGGTGCACCGTGAACCGAATGCACATTATTGGGAATCACACCGTGGTGACGCGGGCTACGGCGCTGGTTTTAAGTTCTGGCGTGGGCCAATGTTACTAGACGTTCAAGGCATCGGCCTCCGCACCTGACTGAGTTTATCAAATAGGGCTAGGCTCTGTGACGACCCAGAGTGAGCGAAATCACAGGCAGCTCGCTATGTAACCAAGACTGGGGATAAACATTGATGTCTCCCGCTCACAGGCACGGCAAACTTTCGAGCAAGGTGGCTAATAAATTATGCAATAGTAACCTCATGTGGAATGCACTCATACGCCGTTAAGAGGATGCGCCTTTCGACAATAAGACATCTTGTATTCATCGGGGAACCGGATAGGCTATTATCCAGGGGCTTGGAAAACTGCCAAAGAAATTAGGTTAAGGTAGGAAGTCATCCCGTGGACGTCTCAGGGGTAAAAGTGAGACTTCCCAGGAAGTCATCCACTGATAAGGGAACAAAGCAGACATCTCTTTTCTCACCTCTGCCGTAGCCTCATGCAGTGGTTGCCGCTGCGGGGGTTCACTAGAAGCAGCAAGTTGCATAAATATTGCACCGGGCTTTACACTCACATTAAGTCCAGGAGACACCAATTGCGTTGAGTATCAGCCCACCCTACATGGTATCAAAGTGCCTCAACTTCCTGGCAAAATATTGCTAAGAGCCTTTCACGGAAGTGATCGACAATGAATTTCAATCTTGTAGCCAGCTGAACATCCATGCATACCACATCCCGTAACCACATCAATATTAACTCACCAGTGTCCAGTCGTCAGACCCAGCTGAAGGCTAGGTCCGTCAGCTGGACCTTGGCTTAATTGGGCAGCCACTAGTGGACGATTTTGCTTTTAGCATCCCCTGTACAGCTTTCTCTTTGTTAGAGTTGTTTTTATGTGTATCTAAGGAGGCTTCACTACCCCCCCTTTCTATCTGGGACCTCTTAGAGGTCAACCTGATAATATCTTCTTCTCCAGCCGCATATGCTTCAGTGTGTGATGTCAGGGTCTCATACTAGTGGCCAGCAGATAAGCCATATAATCATATATGAATGAAAGCCCTTGCCTCCACATCTAGCAATCCATCAAGCTAATAATTAAGGCCAATTTGTCCTTTATACTGTGAGTAAGATGGCGGTAGTAAACATGTCTTGGACGCCCCCCCCTCTCGACTGGCTTTCCTACAACGACTGCTCTGCAGTGGCAGCATGGTACGACGGGGCGGGGTTGGACAGCTACGACAGTTCTGTAGCCGCCATTCTTAACTATCTCGATTCCTCCTTGCCGAACAACCTTAGCACTCATCCGAACGACGCGCAGCTTATAGGATGGTATCTTGGGGACAGCACCTCCGAACAAGTCTTTCAGTGGATGGTGGCGGGCTGGAATAATTGCACCAGCGAGAACGGCGATGCCAGCGTTGAATTTTGCGCGAATTATGGGTCTGCGGGAGATTCTGACCTTGCTGGGCCTGGAGTACGCCAACTAGTTCATTACCTGTATTTGGGTCTACTACTAAGTACTGACAATATCCTCCATCATCTAGGTATTCATCGCGTACCACCTAGAGGCAGCTCTGGCTACGATTTACGCGATCGTCATCCTCTCCGATCACATTCGCAGACTTCCCCCCAAAAACGACCCGGCCCGACAGGAGGACCCGGCCCGACAGGAGGATCCGGCCCCACAAGAGGACTCGGCCCCAAAGAAGGATAACGCCGGGGCCCGTATTTTACATGCCTTTAGAGAATCATCCATCGAATTTCTAGACGCTGCTGTCCTCTTCAGCATTAGCCTCCAAATCGCAAGTATTGTCCAGAGCGCTCAATTAAGGACATCCGGCAGAGCAATAACGACGTACACTGGTCTCGTCTCCATGATGGCCTGTTTATTCTCTGTTTTGCGCAGCTCTCCTCAACTGTGCTACATTTGGGCCGCGGCGCCAGAAGCAGCGGATAGCAGGCTGGCTAATTCTACTGGGTCTAGGTACGACGAACCTTGCACTAATCATCCGACTTCCCGATTTCGGATACGATCTGCGTGACCAAAACTCGGTCTGGGAATCCATGTGCTATCGGCCACCGCCTTTCAACCCATACGTCTTAGGCTATTCCATGGCGGCAATCTTCTTCGTCACTATTGGCTGGATATGCTTCTCAATCAGGCTGAAGGACTATAGGTGGGCCGTGGGCACGCTACTGAGACTGAGCTTCGCCCTAACCTGTCTCGTCACTATGTGGACTCTGCTTGGGTTCATTACGGCCTGGAGAACAGACATAAGCCAGGCGGCGCCTGGGGAAAATAACGAAGACCAAGAGTGGACATTTGGGCAAATCCTGGCTTTGGCCACATGGGCCCCCATTTGTAAAAATTGGGGGTTTATCGCCATGTGTGAGTGGCCCTGTCTCATGGTTTTGGGAAACATCTATTAACTCCATGTGTAATAGTCGGGCCGGAGGTAGGCCATGCAGGGCGTATGTCACCGCACTACGATGTCATTCCGGCGAAAGAAGGCTCGGAACAAGGCGAAAGAGCTCGGCCTGATCTGCTCACTCAGGCCTAGGAGCAAATCATTGATCGAACGGAGTCAGCCTGATGTCCAACTTAGAATGCTGAGTGCAAATCTCCTAGTTACCACTTAGGAATGTGGACACTAGGTGCATCCATCCAAGCACCATTTTAATCAGCTCAACTAAAGTTGGCTGTCAAGCGGGGATAATGGCACCTGATCTGCCATGCAGGCAAGAACTTTGTCTCTCTTCCTTAAAACGGACCTGTCACCTCATTTCCCGACGCCCCACATCAGCTTCCTCCGCACCAGCGGTAACAGAACGCCACCACGGTTCCCTATCACCATCAACGCCATCGCTGCTGCCGCCGCCGCCTCGGAGCCCGACCTCGCACCTCTCCGAGACCCAAGCCGCTCCATCACCAACAGAGACCAGGTCCCGCGAGTGCATTACCTGCCGCAGCGGCGACCCGCCGTGAACCAGGCACGCGGGGTCCGAAGCCGACCTGTGCCCGACGGTAAGCTGGGGGGAGTAGGCGCGGAGTCTCTGCCGGTGCCTGGTTCGTGTGCGCCTGGGCAGGGTATCGCGTGGCGGCTGAGGCCAAGACATTATTAGGTCGTCCTCATTTTCACCGCCGCCGTCACCATCATCGTCGTTCTTGGATAACTGGGAAGAACGCGCCTCCTGCCGAAGTCCCGAGTCGTAACCGTAGGAGCTCTCCGCGTCGTCGTACCGGGCATTCCGGCCCTGCTGCACGCTGTTGACGAAGTCCCGCCATTCGACAAAGTCATGCCATCCGTCTTCCACGGGGTTGTGAGTGGCTGGATACGCCGTCGAGCTGGGGTTCAGTGTCGGAAGCCTGGGGGAAGGGGGCGGGGCGGTGAGGATCGGCTTCGGGTGCGTTCCTGCATCAGCGATGTCTCCGTCCTCGCCATCCAATTCGACGACGCTCAGTTCGCTTCCGGATGATGCCTGGTTGTCTGAACATCCCCGGTGCTCACTTTGGCGAGAGGCGGGCACAATCTCCGCCCCCAGCGCGCGCCGCGCGGAGGGTTTCTGGTGTATATGATCCATGTCGATCCGGCTGAGGATTTACAACAATCCCGAGCTCAATGTTGTCAGAACGGTTAGTCGAGCTGGTGACTACTAAGTCTGTCACGGGAGCCGTCGTTAGAAGGAACTATCGAGGGAATAGGCGGGAGTGCGCAGCGTATAGAGACTTCCTAGCCAAGGCGACGGATGATAACGGACGCCGTTTCGCACGAGGTCGTTCTTCTCGGGTAAACGTTATACGTCGAGCTGACGACTGTTCTCTTCTGGCCGGGTCTGAAGCTCCCTCGAAGTGCCCGGGAAACCTGCATGATAGTCAAGCACTAGGTAGGATATTTAAAGACAGAAAAATCTAAATATCGATATGTACGGATTGTAAGTATGTTTCACTCTTCAAACTACAGCAATAGCAGGTGGCCTCTTTTGTGTAATTCGGTACGGAGGTTCCGTTCATACACAGTTCCTCTCGAAAACTGTGATTCATCATAAGAGCCGAGACGGGCAGACCGGTAAAACTAATAACTGAAATATGATTCCGGATGGCCGATCATAGCAAAGTTGCGAGATAAAAACAGAAGAGTGGCAATAGTAATGAGAGTGTAATGTTGGAATGTTTCCATGGGGCTACAGTGAATAACTTCGGCAAGAGGGCAGGAAACCGGCTCGTATTTTCTTATACGTCACTGTAACTGGGTGATTAACACGTACAATCACCTATTGATATGTTTCGGTTTCTGGTAATCATGGAAATGTCTGACATTCTTTAATACCCACTCTGATTCTTCCAAGTTGACTTTTGCTCATAATGAATCATTTTCAGCCTTCTCCTTTCCTGTCGGGCTGATAGGGCGGCTACAACGGAGACATACCCAAGAGAACACAATTCGAACTCTTCGCGGCTAATAGCCAGACGAGTATGGTGTTAGTAAAATGTAAGAATAACGACTCAATAACTATATACGCAATTACTGATGGGGTTTGTCAAATATAGGTTACAGGATGCCACTCTCTCGCCATACCCCATGCTTCGCTCCCGCTAGCAACAGTCAACTTGGACAAGTCTAATTCGACTCCTTCTGCGCATCATATTCTTGTATTATCGTCGGTTTCCCCGTTTTGGTCCCCCGTCAAGTGGCCGTCAATGACCAAATCGTCCTTGTCCTTCATGTGCATGAGGATCGTCACCCCTTGGAGCCCCAAATCGTCCTCCTGGCTCTTATCCCCCTCGGTGCCCTGATCCCGCGCGAATCGCGGTATCTCTTCGCCCTGCAAGGCGGCCCCGATGGATATCTCCGCCTTCAGCGTGCGTATCTCTAGAGGTGAGCTCCAGGTAGCGATCTCTCCAGTTGCAGCTGTGGTTGGGAGGCACAACGGGATCCGGCCGGTATATTTCGAGATCTGCTGATTTACCAGCAGCCGGAATGCTTCGTGCTTAAGAGTTCTCTTGATACAGGCCATGGCTTGTTTTCGTTGTATGCGAGTCACATTAAAAAAAACCTTAAAATTTTTTTTCAATAAATTTCCATATTGCGTCGAGATAAACGGATTTGACAGATTTCACTGTCTTTCGAAGGCGACCCACGGCGCAAGACGCAGTCCTTAGCAAGCGCCCTTGGACGGTGAGCTTCACAACGCATGGCAGCTCGTCTGTGTTCTTCTTGTTTTGACTTTGCTTCTTGCCTCAACGAATCGATGGATTTGCTTTGAATATTCGCTGCTGATGGTGTTAAGGCTCGACTGGCGAATATGCGCAATGTTTCAAAACGTCCCGACTGGGACGATTTCGTGGTAGGAGCTGGTAATTTGGGTTGCAAATATGCTGCTGATGGGTGCGATGCTTGAGACGCTGTGTGTAAGTTAGCTTGGTGATCCGCCGAAAGCTCTAGTCCCTGATGCTGCGTGACATGTAAAACTGTTGGCGGCGATGGTACAGACGGTCGACTTATGCCATACCCACGTGCTGACAAGCTGGTGGACATATTTCGCGATGGTTCGCTCCTGCGAAGAGTACTCTTAGGCCTCTTAATCTCGTCCCTTGCCACATCCTTGCTCTCAGTGCGCCAGAATTTTCTTTGGCTCCTCGTTTCGATGTGGCGTAATCGAAGGATAGCGTCGCCAGGTTTTTTTGCCTGGGTGCTTTAGTCAATAAGGCGGACATAGCACACGACCTACAAGCGTAGTCTCTCTATGTTGCAAGCTGTCTGTAGCGGATTGCTTCGGTGTCGGAGCCATCTCACCTTTATCACATTTTCGGACCTTTGGGGAGCTTTTCGTAGCAGTCTGCCTGGATTCTTGAATCTTGCTCGAACTAGTAGTTTCAATAGTTTTCCTACCGATTATGCCTAGCACGACTATGCCCACCGGCATATGACCTATCGAGGACCTCAGCTGATTCGTGTGGCTTACCGCGCTCCATGTCTGATGCGACCTCGAAGATGATTCTCGTGCTCCACATTGGCATGGGCAGCTGATTTCTAGCCTCGGCCTTGTGCAGATGCTTCTGCCAGTCTCGGTGTCTTGGCAAAGATGTGCTGAGGGTGCTCATGTGGTTCAACGGTTTGCACATATTGAGGAGGGGTTTTGCGAGGGATTCCGCGACGTATAAGGGATGTGGGAGTTTTCAGCATAGTGACTATGCATCGTACCTCGTCCCGAATGGAGGTCGGCTGTGTGGGGCGACGTCGCTTGCGCGGCTCGCAACTCATGCAAACGCACCGCCGAGATGCCAGTCGAAGAGGGTGAGCCGCGTATAGATCCCGCTGCTCCTCCACTTCCAACACCCCGCGAAGTACATGATATTCTATGGCGATAGGGACGGTGCCCCTCATGGGCTGCCCTTCACATGGGATCATCACAGATTGGGTTGCCGTGATAGTCTACATGGCTTTGCTGCCCCACACACTGACCTGTCGTGCTTCTGTCCTCTTTAGCAACAGGCTTCTCGGGAGACTTTCCCTTGGCTCCCCAGTCCGCAACCAGGAAAAGTCTTTCCTTCAGACTGAGCAGACCGCTGAGGCCGAGGCCCCGTTCCGCTGAGACGAGCCCGTCGACTGTTGCTCCGTGAGGCAGTCCTTTCTGCTGAGTTCCTGCGCGGTCTTCCAAGAGCAGTCTTCTCGGCGCGGAGTAGGAGAACGTCGGTGGACGTCGGAATACTGGGTACTTCGTATCGATCTAAGCCCACTACTGGCCTTGAGACCCTCTATATATGGTAATTGGCTTAGCTGGATATTTCCATTAACCTGCGAAGGCTTTAGCAGACTTTTAATACCATGGACCGACCTCTTTGCTGGTGCCGGCGACGGAATATAGCGAGCTTCGTCTTTTCGAAACATACGGGTGGAATGATACGAAACGGCCGGCGGTTGCATCTGCTGTATTGGATACCTCCCAAGGGCATTTCTCAAAAAGTCTATGCCCGCAAATCGAGCAAACTATTTCCCAGGCCTGAGCGGAACAAACGTGACAGTCCTAAGACATTCCCTAGCGTCGAACTTCCATGCCTCGAAAGGGACAAGTCTCGTCCGAAAGCCAGCCTGACGGCCTAGGTAAACCGTATTCCTCGAATAAGCTTCGGGCTGATTCTCGTTTCTGGTTTTTCCAGGCCGATGTCGGGGCATTGGACCGAATTATCCCTTGTCGATTGGTGTCTGCCAGTCTAAATAATGCGGGGGAAGCAGCCTGTGGTGGTGACACAAGAGGAGGTGATACAGGCCTATAAAGTCGGGGCTTTAAGCTCAACAGAGAACTACTATCCGAGTTGAGCCCTAGTTGCTCTGTTCTCCCACAAGCATGGCCTATACAAGTGTTATTAGGAAGGGAGACAACAGATGACCCCTGACTGCGTACAACGTACCAGACCGCCTAACAGCGAAGGAGTCGTCTCTATCATATCTCTTCTACCATTTGTCAAGTGACAAGCGAACAGGCGTGGCGGACGCGGCCCCTTTGTATCGGAAAAAGCTGGCCCTGAGACTTGGGTATGACGAGAGGCTGAGTGGCGTCCCTAACCAGTCTTGATGTGTTCTCGCTCCCGGTCCGCTATTGTAGGATCTACGGACAAGGAATGGTCGGGATGGATTATATTGCGGAGTTAATGTATGCGAGACATCAAGATACCGTCTGGAACTGCGGGCGGAAGGGTAGCATGCGGGGTGCTTGGCGCGGTTACTATCGAGGCATCGTCACTCGAGGATGCCGTCCATATGTTTAGTAACTTCCCTGGTAGGGGTGACACCGTACATGATACAGAACCGGATGAGGGTGCTCTAAGAGACAGCGTGTCGAGCAACGAAACACTAGTGATCATCGGCAATGAATCAATAGGAATTTGTGTCTGAAGGATGTAGGAAGATATAGGATGTTTATCTGAAAGAGGAAAGTTACGGTCTCGAGGCAATTTGAAGCGGTATTTAGAAGCCGCTCACACGAGGGCGACTACCGTCACGTACAAGTAGTCATGGAAAGCGCTATTGTCAACTTTCTAACATACGATTCTCGGACGCACGCTCGACTGTTAGAATAAGAATATGGGTGATGTACAAGATGCCGCAACAGCTCTTCTCCTCTACTTTATACAGTCTATTTGAGGACGGCCTGCAGGCTTTCCAGAACCTATGATTGTAAGCAATTGTCTTGTTTAGGATCGGAACTTCAAAGATAATTGTCCTTACCTCCAGCTCAATCTTGGCCTCTGCAATGTCTTGTTCACTTCCGTTTCCGTTCGCGACCTTCTGCGCCTCCGCAATTTGGGCCCTGACGGCATCGGCGCTGAAGTCCTCCAGGGGGTAACCCTCAACCGCGTTGATGCTCAGAACCGAGTTAGGTTGCACAGTGGCGAATCCGCCAGACACTACAAATCAGGTTGTTCAGCATCGGGCCGTCGAACGTTCGTTTCTATCGTGTGCACGTACGGAAGAACTGCTTGCTGCTGCCGTTCTCTTCAACAACCTCAACCAGACCCGGCTTTAGCTGTTCGATGGACGGAACGTGGTTGGCGAGGACACCCATTTCTCCCGACTCGGCGGGGAGGTTGACCTGAACGACATCTTGGGACTTGAAGATGGACTGTTGCGGTAATTAACTAAACCACACTTGGGATTGCAGTGGCGTTTGCGGCAAGAAAAACAGAGGCTCTTCGTAGCGAGTCGGCGGATACGCGTATGGTGATTTCGTACCTGATGGGGAAGAGACAAGCTCAGCTTGATCTGGAACGCAAGTTAGCTTGGAGGTCGGCCGGAGACCATCGAGGAACACGGACCTTGTCGGGCGCAGCATCAGCGTAGGTTCTTCGCTGGAGAGGAACTCTCAGAGCCGCGGGACGAGCCCTAAGAGCTGCACGAGCGACGCGGAGGGTGTTCATGGTGACTTGTACTACCAATTGAGGAGGTGCGTGACGGTAACCACCTTCACGATCGGACAACGACGTTCACTGTAGGTGATTGAGGAATTATTTGCTCGGCGTCGGATTAATTCGGCATTGGCTGATGGACATCGACAAGTTGAGTGGGTTGGTACCGGGTAAGCGGGGACCTACAAGTTATCTGAGGTCTTACATAGTAAAGTCGCCTAACGAGGTTATTCCTTACGTGAGGTTCCCACCTATATTACATAAGCTTTAGGTCTTTGCGTACATACAATTCAGGTATCAAGAGCCCCTGGTTTATATATAATATTCATATATATCGCTTGCCTGCTGCATTTTTCAGACGATCTAGCCAGCAATTGCATCACTTGCCGTCTTGAGTCGCTCTTGCATGGCCATAAAATGCCCAGGTATTTATTAGTCGCGGAAGCACTCTATAGGAATTGTTTGGATAGAGTGCAAATGGGAGACCCGTACCTTTTTGGTCGGAAAAATATCTGGTCTACTTCGTATATTCCATGCTTCTATTCTGGTGCGGGGCATCCATCATTATGAACGAGAACCGTTATTGCCTGCAGAGGAACGCGGATATTCGCTCGCATTGTATATGGATAGGTTACAATCATGGCCTAGACTGGTCTTCTTGACCGAGTGACTCCTGAATATCGTAGGATTCGGGCGCAAAAGTACCTGCGATCCTGTATCATCGACCTTGCTGTCGGATATGCGACTGCTATTTTGCCTTGCTTTTTGCTCAGGCTTCAACGCTGCCGGTGCCACATTGCAGATCCCGATGCCTTCTCTACCTTGTATGGAGTCACCACTGCGCATACACACGAAGTAGCATGAGACCACTGTTAACTTCCACAGAAGTTCCAAGGAAGTGTCTTCCCCCCAAACTAGCAGCAAGTGTCGTGCCATTTATTCCCAATGACATCATAGCCACTTTGAACTTGAAGCATGGCCCGTAAAGTTTTGGCTCGTTACCATAGTATAGGCCATGTCCACGATCGCGTGCTTGCTCAAGCTAACTTTCAATCGGCCAACCCGGCCGGCATGTTAAGGTAGTGTCAGCAGGTCATTAATTCAATGACAGTCTCGCAGAAGGATGTCATTGTACTGGAACTTTCGTCGTTCCATCTATCAACGCCGGCTCCATTCCCGGCCAAAAATGGACCCTGAGAAACTAACGCGGGAATACTACCTACATATGACGTACCTAGGGAGGGGTAGTCAGTAGCAGAGCGAACGAATACCCCCGTATCACATGAACATTCTTTTGTCCTCTACTGTGGCTTGCAGAGCGCTATCAACAAGAAAGACCCGAGAGGGTGCGATCTGTGACAAGCATTGGGGATTAACGCACGATTTTCCAGCCCGAGGGGAGAACACGTGGTAGAGCACGGAGGAAACGCGGTTTGAGGTCTTCTATTGATTAGCGATGCTAAGACTGAGATTGGCTAACGAAGTTGGGCAGGGCGGCTGGGGGAGGTTTGGGTTTAGGTGCGTTGCTTGTTCGCGACGTGAGTTGTCGAGGAGTTACCCCCATCTTCAAACATCCTAATTTGCACCCCGCACTTCTCAGGACTCTAGTCAGTTGACACATGGCGGGATACTCGATGCGTCAACCCGCATTTTGAAAGTGACTAAACGGTCCTGTCGAGGAAAGACTTCCCTAAGTAGGTTTGGGGGCAGATTGTTAGTCGCCTTCATCCTACATGCGCGCGTATGAATGACAAGTCTGGCACCCTCCTATTTCCAAAGTGAACCTTTATGTAATTTGACGTCTAAACACCGTAAAAGGGGATGCTGTACATTGAAGTACCGGCCATGTATGTCTTCTCGAAATATCAACCCCGCAGTAATTACACATACGATGTCAGAGGATTCTGGAAGAAGCGTATGTTCGGTGGCAGCTCACGACTCTAGAGTAATCGACAGGAAGAACTTGGTATACAGGCCGGAAACTGTTACATCCCGCCTACTGAAATTAATGCGAGCTGGACATCCCATCAGATCTTATTGATGAAATGCGCCGGGTTGTGATCAACCTCGTTTTTGCCATGTTCGGTTGGTTCCAGCTACTGCAGAATAGGAGAGAAACATGCACGATAGGTGGGACAACATAGCGTTGTGGCCGAATTAGGAGATCGACAGCAAGCCGCCGTCCGTTGAGGCGTGCAATACCTTGCCTGCTCGCCGCATGGTGCTGGTAGAACAGAACCGGTTCAAAGCGTGCAAATCAACAGCTGCGTTGGCGATGTAGCGTCTGAGAGGATATCAGGTTCAACGACGGAGAGAGGGAAGGAACGGCTTCTAACTAGACCGGAAATACATAGAACATACTCGTAAAGGGCATGGTGAATTCACATGATAGAGAATCTATGCCTGCTCGTCACACTGGATAAGATGGAAACTAGTCCTCGATGGAGGGTACGCTAGAGCTGCAGCATATCATACAGTAGATGTTCTGCAGCAGAATAGCCTGTTCAAGGAGGCAGGCAGGGCAGGTGGGAGGGTGGCAGATGAATTGCAACCAAGTTCAGAAGTGTTTTGATGATGCAAACTTCAATGCCACTCTCCTGCCTGTGCCTTGGAAGCAGTAATATCGCGGTGTGGGATCACCACACGCTGCTACACTCGACTTCGACCGTCCTGCTAGGCGCAGGCCGTCAGGAGAAAATTTGCGAGTCCTAATAAAGCAGGGTGAGGTTGATGGTAATTAGGGGCTTAACTCACCGCTATACATCCTTGTTTTACTCTTAGTGCGTTTTCTTATTCAGCGGACCGAATACTTTCCACTTGAACACCATGTCGTGCGGCACGGCGTACGCCGCTCTTATAAAAATCATTTTAAAGGGACCGCTTTTGTATTCAGTCTGATTTCTTTGGACTTTACTAATCATAAAATAGGGATTCTACTGTATGTACCAAAGATCATGCCATGGAAAGAATTTCTTATACCTTTGCTCAGGCACGGAAGGAATCCGTAGAATTGGGGGTCAGTATATCGCCGAGGTTGCACCATCGCAAGACGCGCCAGAAATACACAGTACCTCGCAGTCAGTCGCTGTTCAATACCAGCTCCACTGACCTGCGACTCTGCACAGTACACCGAGTACCTACCAAGTGCGCGTGTGGCAGCGTGCTTGGCCACGCTATTTGAGATAAAAACT
This sequence comes from Monosporascus sp. MG133, assembly GCA_004155925.1. NCBI lineage: Eukaryota > Fungi > Ascomycota > Sordariomycetes > Xylariales > Monosporascus > Monosporascus sp. MG133. The sequence continues at coordinate 109,903 of QJNX01000158.1, read as the reverse complement.
CGAGTCCTTGGTGTGGATGGCGAGATATCTTCAAATAAGAACCCAGAATCACCCGCTTTGGTTTCAGCCAACGACCTTATACTTCTGGTACTTTACCAGAATTTTTTAGGTATAAATGGGTGGGTTTGCCGGGTTGCTTGCATGCCAACGTATATGTACATCACGACATGATACCCTACCTGCATATACCTGCATATAACTGAACATGGGGCCTATGTATGTGTAAGTACATACATACATACATCTCTGGGAAGTTTATAGCCGAGGTGAATTGAGATATCGAGCGATTTCGGCCTTGAGAATCATATCCTTCCTCGCCATCTTTCTCCTCTGTAAGCTGGCTCGTAGACGCATGTAAGGTCTCGTTGCAGGCCGCTGGTCAACTTCATATGCACATGCAGTCAGAGCTGAAAAGGTATGTGGCGGAGGCATCCCGTGGTATCTAAAAAGGGGAGTTAGGAGTACTACATTTGTAGGCATTCTTATTCATGTCGCACTGCCGAGCCGCCACCTGAGGGAACGTGACACCCTTGAGGTGATCTTATATACTGGACGTGGTAACCCGGACCACCACCGTTTGGCCAAGAATCCAAGCCTTGAATACCCGCTGCCAAATTGATGACAATTGAACTCCAAAACGACTCGACGACCAATTGAGCAGAAGGCGCGCATACCGCCTGTCTTCCGAAATAAATGATATCCACCGCTCCCAGATGTCCAGCCCATGTCATACGCTTGCTCTCGTCCTGGTCGGCTAATAAAAGTAATAGAAGTAATAAAAGTAAGCCATGCACTAAACTAATAGGTGAGGCGGATGTCGTTCGTATGGTACCTTGTCGAATCCCACCAAACAAGCAGCGAGGAAGCGCGCCATGTAGCTCTCGTTGGTCATCCCACGTCTCACACGCACACAACCACATTCACTCTCACCACACGCACCACAGTCTCTGTCTCTGTCTCCGTATTTTTTGATTCTTTTCTCTGTTAGTCACACAGACAAAAACCCCCCACCCCCCACCCAAACTGCCAAGCCAGATCTGCCCGCGACCCGCACGGTATATGCTGTAGGTATTGCATACAGTATAGGCGTACGTGCCGTATAGGAGTTGGGTGCAAGAGTACGAATAGGTACTTACCTCTCACTGAACGCTAAGACTAACGCATCTTGGCGTCGGTTTCTTTACCCACGACAGGCTCAATACTAGTCCAAAAAGGTGCAACATAATTTTTTCCGCATTCTGTTGTCAGCCGTCCACACTGCATTCATCGATTTAATCGCTCACCTGCCTCGCTCTTCCTCCCAAATTGGGATTCCCGAGTCTTCGACATCCAACCTTCTTTATCTCCCTCGTACATTGCACCTGTTGTCTCAAGTTTGTCCCTCGTTTGGGGGACATTTTGGCAGCCTTTGACGACGTTGCGCTCGTCTTTTGACTCATTTCTCAACCAGTCAAAGTCGATTGCTCCGTCTGGCTCCGCCACCGGCTTAGACGTCATCCATCATTGGGGCCAAGAATTATTTCTCAGGGACCCCTAATTTTACGTTCATGGCTGATTCTGTCTATTCGCACAAGAAGACGTAACTGACTGCGCAACCAACTTCCCGAAGTTACTGCGGCAATCCCTGAAGATCACTTTTATTCTCGGTATCGCCACTAGAACTTCTAAGGGTTTCTGGCTCAGCAGTTGCCCGGCCTTCCTTCACTTCAATTTTATCACTGGCAAACTTGATAACTGCTAGCCCACCTTCAGCATGCTTTCACAATTATAGCAATTCTGTCCTTAGGGACACAACTCCGCCTAGCCGTCTCTCGAGACCAAGCTTGGACGTCGTGCAACATCTAAGAATCTTTTCGTCATTTTGTCATACTCACCTATTCTGGCGCCTGCGCCCCTTCGATATTCGATAAGAGATAAATTTGCATACATTTTCTGGACGGTCGCGGTTGGAATACCTGAACTTGGAGTTCCCTGAGCCTGACTGCTTACGCTTGATTCGACTGCGCATAGTCCCTTACAAATTTCCACAAGAAGCACAGTACCTTATACCTCACCATGACGAACGATCATATTCACGACTCGACCACGTCCAACGTGCTGTCATGGTCTTCGCAGGGCGCGCATATGCAACATGCACCCGACGAAGAGACTTCCGCCGAGGTCGACGAGCCCCCGGATGATATATCATTTTCAAAGCAGACCATGAATCAGTTCAAGCGAAACGCAGTCCGGAAACCTACGGAGCAATCCGAATCCCTTCTGACGAAGGCGCTCCATCACTCCGAGGAAGACACGGCTCCGGATTTTCATTTAAGCAGTGATACGTCAAGGCGGCGATCTCTAAACAGCAACATTAGCCTTACGTCCACTGCCGACCTCACCCCTGACACTGGCTTCACAAGCCCTGCGCGCACGAATACTCCTAGCCCGCCCCCGCCTATGTTCTCTCTACCGTGCTTAAACACAGGAGTTGATGGGAAGATACCCCCCCGTCGGGCGGTTAACGATCATGGTGGCGCGACACACGCGCGAGATGCGACTGGAAAACCAAGTACGGAGAATGCAAGTAAAGATTCGGTTGTTGAGGTCTTGGCAAAGAAGCGTTGCATCTCGTTCGCATGCGGTCCCAAGACCGCCGTGAAGAAGCCACCAGTACAGCCTCAGTCGCCACATAAGTCTGTAACCCGACCTACCACGGAGGAGCAGAAACCGGAGAGACGTACCTGCATCAAGTTCGCATGCCCCTCGAAGCCATCTGCTCGTGGACCCTCTATCGATATTACGGAAACCACACCTACTATGCCTCGAGCCATGCCTTCGTCAACCAAGGAGAAGGGAGAGTCGCCAATTCCCTTAAGGAAATATCGTTCGCCTTCGATTAGCCGTAGCCGGGCACGTCGGTCCTCGACCCCGCGTCCAGTACCCCGCAGTTCGAGCGATAGCCAGAACAAGAAGTATTTGACCGCAAACCCTAGTGATTTGAATAGCGAGTCTTCTCGCTTTCATGAATTCGCTAGTGATGAGCCACAGGAGGAAGATTGGATCCGCCTGAACCTACCTGCCCCTGGCCATCGGCTGACGATCAACGATACCCTTCAGAAGGAAAACGAAATTCGCCGCCTTGGAAAGGAAGCCGAGGACGAGGCTTTAGACGAATTGGAGCAGGAAGAGCAGGACGATGGTGAGGATGACGAGGTCGACGTTCCTGACGGTGAGGGTGAAGATGAGAATGAAGACGACGACGAAGACGGCGATGAAGATGAGGATGAGGATGAGGATGAAAGCGGGGATGGAAACGGAGACGAAGACAACGATGGTTACGATATTGACGATGATCAATCAGTCTATGATTCGACCCACGATGTTTTAGATGGTTACAACACCGATAGCGAACTCGGTTTCGCTGATTCTGACGATGACGAGAACGACGGCGGGGATTTGGAACTCTGGACGTTGAGTCAGGGTCGGCTTTCTGAAGGGACACCTATCTGCAGGCGACCGTCGTTCAGAAGCGCCAAGTCAGATTCGTCGACTTGCTCGGAGATGGCAAAGGCCACTAACCGAAAGACTCGGGGGAGGAGCCAACGTCTTAAAATACGTCCGGGCACTCCCGAACTCCCCGATAGTACTGATTTTGTTTGTGGGACATTGGACGAGGATCGTGTCTTAGAGGATGCGTACATCTCATGCATAGCTGCAAGACGACGTGAGAGACTGCATATAATCCCACAGGACATCGATCCAAGTTTCCCGACTTCGGAGCCGGAAGATGAGGATGGCGAACCGCACAATCCCGGAAACAACAGTGATGACCATGTTTGGATTCATGGAGAACTGGAAGACCTGCATCATGACAAAGCTCGCGGCGGCGAGCGTCGGCGGAAGAAGTCGGAGCATGTATCCCCGAAACGTTATCGCTCACCGCCACCGAAAAGGATTCTTTCCCCAGCCCCGAAGGGTCGAGCCAGGTCACCGCGGCGCCTCCATGATCGGCATTCTCCTCGTCGAGTCATTTCACCGGCTCCTGCTCGGCGCTTGACTAGGTCCCAGGCTGCAGCGCCGGTTGTGCCTGAACACCAAGGTCATCAGGTGTTTGGCCCCTTAGCGCTGGGGGCCGTGACGCAAACGAAATCTCTTCCTCGGACCCCAGGCATCATCCCGCAACACTTGAAAGGTCCTCGTCGAGGAAAGCAAGCGAGCAGTGCCACGCATCGTCATGTTAGGGGCGCTATCGACATTGTTAAGGGCCTTGAACAAAAGCGGCAGCGGCGGAAGGAGAAGTTCAAGGAGAAATACTTCCACAAACATTGCGACAGGGCCCGTAAGGGCCAGATTCAGGACAAGAGGCCTCAGCCTGGCCAGGGGGCCGAGCGAATGCGCGAAATTGGCTTGATCACCATGGCTGGCAAACGCGGCCAGGGCCAGTTCGTCCTCTCAGTATAAGCTTTCTGAAGAACAGACAAGGGGGTCTCCCTTTTTTTGACCTACCTTTGGGGCAGAGTATATATATATATCCTTTTCAGCTGTATATAATTCTGACACACCCTTTATGAATTCCCTTTCTGGCCGGCATTTTGAGTAGCAGGGTGCGGATACCCTTTTCATGGCTGGGCAGCGGCATCATTCACGGATATCAAGGGCAATGGTGTATTGGGCATAGGGCGGCGATTCGGCGAACATATTTTGAGCAATGAATAGATTTTCAATTCTAATCTACCAAAGCTATTTCGTCTCCCTTCAACCACGTACGTCTCATGTGTCCTCAGGACTGTGGTTCTATCAAGGCTGTGCGATTTATGCCGTTCACAATGATACTCGGTTACAGCCTAGTTGTAAACGCAACGGTTTCAGAGAAATATCCGTCGACTCGCGGTATTACTTATAACATGTGTAAGATTTGTATCCAGATGATAGGCGATATGGTAAGAAAATATCTAGGTAGATCCAGGTGGTCTACCAGTCAGGACACGGTTTCAAGCCTCACATTTCAGGCAGTAAATTTTGAAATGTGCATAGGAAGATATTATGCTACGGAGTATTCAGAATTCCAGTATATTCGACCAGTGATGTACGAATTTCAACGCGGAGGCACTTGGGATGCAAACACATCACCTACTATGGTATCAGGCAAAAGTTTTAAGACAGTGTCATGTACCCGTAGGTCGTGCTAGTAGCCACGCTACACAAATTAGGTGTAGCTTTTACAAGCCTCAACCGCCGGTATATTCGAAAGATTGCAGCCCTTTTGCAACCCTAATCAAAGGTAGGTTATTACTAAGTGGACCTCTTAGCTAGAATACCCAATGGTGTTTTAAAACTTACCCTGAACACCATACTAGTTTACTAGCATGTGGCTGTTAATGCAATATATAGCGGGTTTGGAGCGCCTTTTAAATGCATGCGATTTTCTGAGTTCGGGCCGGTCAAATCGATACGTAACTCAGAGGCTCTTTCCATTGTCTGTTCGATTTACGCATACATAACCACATATCTCCGACTCCCCTTAATAAAGACGCCATTGTTCCCCATCTAACTACTTCTCTATATCTATTGATCGAGTTTACAGCTAGCAACTACTTGCCTCGCCCATATTCAAATCCGTCACCATGTGGATTGTTCAGTGGTGTTTGTGGTCCCTTTCCTTCGCCCGTTGGCCTCACCTACTGCGGCTGCTGACTTTTGTTGCTCTTCGCATTGAATAGTCTACGATGTCCTCTCCTCGCTTGGTCTGCTGAACAAGCACGCCAAGCTTCTCTTCCTCGGTCTCGACAATGCTGGAAAGACTACCCTGCTGCACATGCTGAAGGTTCGCCGGACCTGACAATGCTCACGCGCATCGTAGCGTCGTGCTGACTGAATATGCCCATAGAATGACCGAGTCGCCATTCTTCAACCCACCCTCCATCCTAGTACGTCGCCTACGGACATATATCCTGGGGTTTACGAAAGGACGTGTACTAAGCTAACGCCGGCCAGCCTCCGAGGAACTTGCCATCGGTAACGTGCGCTTCACGACGTTCGACCTAGGCGGTCACCAGCAGGGTAGGTTCTCTCGACTAGTATTGGGTATTTCATCTGGCTAAGACCTGCTGTAACGTAGCTCGCCGCCTGTGGAAGGACTATTTCCCCGAAGTAAACGGCATCGTCTTCCTCGTTGATGCGAAAGACCATGAGCGCCTGTCCGAGTCCAAGGCCGAGCTGGATGCCCTCCTGTCCATGGAGGAGCTCGCCAAAGTACCATTCGTTATCCTCGGAAACAAGATTGACCATCCGGACGCGGTTTCTGAAGATCAGCTCCGTCATGAGCTGGGTCTGTACCAGACGACTGGCAAGGGCAAGGTTCCTCTGGAGGGTATCAGACCGATCGAGGTTTTCATGTGCTCTGTGGTGATGAGACAGGGTAAGTCGGGCAATGCGTATAGATAGCCGCGATGGAAAGCTAAACTGACGTGTGATAGGTTATGGCGAGGCTATCAGATGGCTCTCTCAATACGTCTAAGTCGTGGAGGACCCGCGATTGAACGATGCCACGCTATCAAGTCCATTGATGATGTTGAAGTCGGAAAGGAAGGGGGTTCTCTATCGGCGGCATTTACTAGAGTGACGATGTCGATCGTCTTGACGGTGTTATGGAGCCTCAATGACTAGCAGAGGCAGATGTTCGATTACATTCATCTTCGTTTTGCTGCTGCTGACTGTCTCTGCCTGTTAGTTGGTCCACGAAAATTAAACATTACCGCGTCCATCACGGTACGCAACTAATACTACGATCACAGCTTCTAAAAAGAAAAAAGAAAAGCTTGCAAAGACAACAAGCGACCATTGGATAATATGTATTTGCGGGTGTCATCTTCAAACTGTGCCAGTGTGATTATCTGTTTGCATACTAAGTACCTATGCTAGTAGGTGCATCTCGGAAACAGCCCTCCCTAGGATATCGAAGCTAGATGTCCGTAATAATGTCTAATGCCGTTTAATACAGAGACAACTAACTGGACTACCTGGACGTGAAAATCTAGCAACTTTCCATTGCAGTTTCCAGGTTACCTATCAAATAGATAACGAACCCCCTGAAGCCAGATAATCCACTGTATTTTATCAACCCGATGCCTACTACCCAGCCAAAAAGCAGAGCGGAGTAAGATGTCACAAGTCCGATCGGAGCCCTTTGTTGAAAATCCGAACAGTTGCAGAACATTCCAGCTTTTGTGCCTGGCCGGAGAAATATGGCATCAGATGTCGGCTGTGAACATAACAACTACTTACCTTCCCGCGACCCCCAATTTAGCAGTCCCCAAGTTTGGCTGGCGCAGTCCCCACTCCTGTCTCAAGGAGCTTTTACTTATTCCACGCCAAACGACGTCATTCCACGATTGTATGTACTTACGTGGGTAGAGACGCGTAGTGCCCCCCCCCGTACAATACAGTAAGTACCATAGCGTACTTAACGTAGCTGCTGCTATAACCATCCTCACCTATATCCTAATTATCCGTCTCCCAGCAAACCCCCCCGGGTAACAGTGAATTCGTACGTCTGAAGACACAAAAAGAGGTCAATTCTTCCAACGGATCTTAAGTCTCTTTTAGTCAACCGAGTCTGTTATTATCTCGGTCCGCATCATGTTATTCGAAGAGTCGCAATCACCCATCGAGAATGCCAGGTGAAGGTTTAAGACGCCGTGTGTCTTTCCTAGGAGATCGGCGCCACCACGATTACGGTTTCCCCCCCGAGGCCTTTGACTACACCAGGCTGCCCGATGTTGATCGCGAATTCCTCTCTCGTGAAGACCTCGCCGCATTCGTCCAAGCCCTTGGCGCCCCCGAACCCATTCATCCTTCCGCTCCCTGTGATGGGTCATCGATACGCAGCACTACCGTCCGAAGCACATCTAGTCTCGATGCCACTAGCCCGTCCGAACATGCGACGGCTGCCACTGGTGGTCAGGGTGGATGCCAGCGGGGTATGTTCATATCTGCGCAGAATGACTGGGCACCGGTAAACGAGAGGGTCTCCAAGAACGGACGTCGCCGGAGAAGGAAGAGAACGCTCGCGGGGCGGCGCACCGTTGACGAAACCCGCGAGGGATACTTATACGGGCTCCTCAAATGGCCCTTCCTCTGGGTCGTCTGCATGTGGATTGTCGGCCTGGGCATCGCGTACCTCTGTACGAGATTCTACATATTCCTCTACGAGCACTTCATCGCCTGGCGCGGCAGGAGAGAGAGGCTGCGCAGGAACATGCGCGCCACGAGCAGCTACCGGGATTGGGTCAAGGCGGCCAAGGAGCTCGATGCCTTCCTGGGTAACGAGCAGTGGAAGGAAGAGGACGAGTACGCGTATTACAACTCCAAGACCGTCCGTCGCGTCTGGGAGCAGATCCGCGAGTGCCGCAAAGCGGCCGAGGCGTATGACGCGAGAGACTCGGGGGCGCCCGGCTACAAAAATAAGAATATGAATGAAGGCGACGGCAAGAGAGCTGCAGAGAACCTCAAGGCCCTCGTCGAGGCCTGCGTAAAGAACAATTTCGTGGGTGTGGAGAACCCAAGGCTGTATAGCCAAACATATTACGGCACCAAAAACCTAGTCCAAAACTTTGTCGACGAAGGTAAGCTAGGTCGTTCAAGGTCATCCTCGCGAGGGCTGGTGCTGATCTCAGTGCAGTGGAGAAAAGCGTCCGCTACTTAGTCCACACGGATCATTTCTCCCTAGAGGAGAGGCGGGCGTTATTCAAACGGCTGCATGCCAACTATGGGCGTAGCGCGCTCTGCCTGTCTGGAGGTGCTACACTCGCGTACTACCACTTCGGAGTTATTAAGGCTTTACTCGAAGCGGATTTAATACCCGACATCATCACCGGGACGAGTGGCGGTGCCTTGATAGCCGCTCTCGTTGCTACGCGCACCAACGATGAGTTAAAACAGCTACTAGTTCCAGCACTAGCCCACAAGATCAAGGCCTGTTCAGAGCCCATCACGACATGGTTCCCAAGGTGGTGGAAGACCGGTGCGAGATTCGACTCGATCGACTGGGCTCGCCAGTGTTCGTGGTTCACGCGCGGTTCCATGACATTCAGAGAAGCCTATGAGCGAACGGGTCGTATCTTGAACGTATCCTGCGTCCCGGCCGATCCCCATTCGCCCACGATCCTCTGCAACTACCTCACGAGCCCGGACTGCGTCATATGGTCCGCCGTCGTCGCGTCAGCCGCCGTGCCCGGGATCCTGAACCCGGTTGTCCTCATGATGAAGAACGGGGACGGCAGCCTGTCGCCCTACTCGTTCGGGCACAAGTGGAAGGACGGCAGCCTGCGGACCGACATCCCGATCAAGGCGCTGAACCTGCACTTCAACGTCAACTTCACCATCGTCAGCCAGGTCAACCCGCACATCTCGCTCTTCTTCTTCTCATCACGCGGCACCGTGGGCTCGCCCGTCACCCACCGCCGCGGCCGCGGCTGGCGCGGCGGCTTCCTCGGCTCCGCCACGGAGCAGTACATCAAGCTCGACCTCAACAAGTGGCTGCGCGTGCTGCGGCACCTCGAGCTGCTGCCGCGGCCCCTCGGCCAGGACTGGTCGCAGCTCTGGCTGCAGCAGTTCGGCGGCACTGTGACCATCTGGCCCCAGGGCCGCCCGGACGACCTCGTCAACATCCTGTCGGACCCAGACCCGGACCGCCTCGCGCGCATGATCCACGAGGGCCGCCAGAGCGCCTTCCCCAAGCTAAAGTTCATCGCCAACCGCCTCCGCGTCGAGCGCCTCATCGAGCAGGGCCGCCGCGCCTCCCTCGCCCTCGACGCCGCCGCCCGCAGGGGCTCCCTCGAGAGCATCCTCATAGACGAGGACGACCTGCGCGCCAGACTCTTGCGCGGCAATGGCAACAACCACGACGCGAGCAGCTATACCGAAGATGACGACGAGGACACCACGACGACTGACGAGGCCGCCGCCGTCGAGGATGGCGACTTCGAGGACGCCGTCGAGGATGTCGATGACCTAAGCGACGGCTACGGCGACGCTGTCAAGGAGGATTAGGAGCGGAGCAGGGCAGATTAGTTAGACTGGGGTTAAGTTAGAGTACTTAGATTTGAGCGGGTTCCCCGGGGTCGGGGTTGTGTCCGTTAGTTGGTAAGCCCCTACGAGCAAGCGGTCTGCGGCTCGTTTTTCTCTGTCTGTTTCCATTAGTAGATATTGTGTGTCTGGTTTGCGAGCGAGGCGAGTACCCCGGAGTTTGTGTCTTCCGTGTAGATATTAGTTATTTTTTATTTTTTTTTGTACTTTATCTAAAGAGGGCCTGTGGGTTATAAAAGTAGATGCATGCAACGCTGCGAGAAATGGCCCGGTTAATCCATATCTGTCCTTGCGATTCGGGTTGAAAGTCGGATGTGGGAGTGAGGCCTGTCTATCCACATGCCTGCTGTTTAGTCGAAGTCGGCCTCGAGTACGAGTTTATTGCAGATCTACTACAGCTCTTTTTCTGAAATGAACTGGGACAAGCGAGAAAGATATCCGAGCAGCGTCCACTTTCGTACCGATGAGGTACATGTAGCTTTATATCATGATCATCCACACTATGCTCACCTGTATGCCAGACCCGCGAGATTTGATGACCGGGAACTGGGTGATAGGCATAAAGATATGGGCGAAGCAGAGCCCCGCAGTCTTGAGTTGTTGATATACCGAATTTTCTATTGAGTGTTATGGCCTATCCATCTTCCGGGACCCCGAGAAGATCATGGCCCCCTCTGCACAGTGGCTGGGGATGGAATAGACGAGAGAATACCGGCACGAGAGAGAAAGTGCTGCGGGAGGCTCTGTTCTCCATCTGATGATAATATTCGACAGACATAGAATATTACGATGCTAGATTCGGGGATAAGACCACTCTATTAATTCCCTAGCAGATAGGCTGTTGTCGACATTCGACTATCACGACGACGTCGGCTATACCTGCCTGCCACTTACCTAGGAGGGCTTACAAATCTGGACGAGACCATTTTCCACCACCAATCAAGTGACTGGGACGGCAAGTTGCCGGAGAGGTGAAGCACCACACTGAGCTTTTACGTGATGATGTGTGGTGCGGATCTTCTTGCCGTCCATTTTTGCTCGTCTCGACGTGCGGCCTGTGAGGATGCGTCAGGTGCGCGTTCATTTTGTCCCTGTGCCAGGGGGTTTCATCTGTCTTTTCCCACCTCATCTCCCTTTCCAAGGGCACTTCTTTCGGATTTTTCTCGATGACCCATCGGGACGACTTTTTCCTTGATGATAGCACCAGAACAGTGGCCGGCTAGGTGGTAGTAATAAGGTAGCCTATAAAGACTACCAGACTCCCTTTGTTATTCCTCACTGAAGCAAGCCTTTGAAAGTATCAACACGTCTTGACGTCCCTTCTGTTGCCGCGTCTTTTTATGGTTTTCTAGGCTTGCACACGGATAACCAACCCTATCGATATATCACAGAGATAACTCGACGACAACTATGCACTATCGTCTTGAAGACAAGCAGTAAAATATGTTACTAATGTGCTTTACGCGCTAGACTTTATTCAATAAAGTCTAATAAGTCAGACGTTAGAAAAGCTGGTTAATGCAGGTGAAAAGGTGCAGCTGAAGCTGTTAGATGTAAACAGGTGGGTTCGTTTGCGGCTGAGGAGGGGACAAAGAAGGAAGCTGAGGTCTGACCGGAGAGGCTTCCCGGGTAGCCTTGCATCGGTGTTGAACAGCAACCGTGCGTCATCCATTCCACTAGGTCTGGTCTTTTACTAAATACACTACTCCATCAAACAATCGTGTCCTTCCGTCCTCCTTCTTTACTAACGACTTCAACCTCGATCGTTTCTTTTCATATCACTTGCGGATAATGCTCTACTAAAACTTTGTCCGATATTGTATTGGAATTAGATCCGGCGGACTTTGAGCGTCGAATCTTGACGTATAAGCTGTATACGGCTGCAGCGTTCATCAGTCGCGCCCAGTCTGTCGACCCATTGCTTTCCTGCTACAAGATGAATCCAGATTTCCACGCCTCTACCAGCTATTACGATACCCGCCATTAATTGCCTTCGAAGCACATCAGTATCTTCCCTCGGCCATTCATTCATTCTGGATCTGCGACCATGGCCAAGGAAATCCTCAGCACCAAGATCACCCTCTCATACCCGCTTTACGTCTGCGACTGGGTCGATGCAAACCAACTCGTGGTTGGAGGTGGGGGGGGCTCGGGACGTAACGGAGTAGGGAACAAAATTGTATGTTATTCTGCGCTGCGCTCTTCCCGATGGCTTTCAATCTCCAATAACAGGCAAGGGGGCCTGGTCATGGGAGGCTAATCTTTTCCCGCTAGACTCTTCTCGACGCCTCGAACCCGACGGGGCTGTCGCAAGTGGCCGAACTCGAATTGCGTTCCGACGAAGACAACCCAACCTCACTCGCTGTCGGTCCTCGCAGGGATGGAGTGACCGCGGTCTTTGCTGGTATTAATTCCAGTCTGGACGATCTCAAAAAAGGAAGGAACCAAAACTTTCGAGTCTTTGGGATAAAGGCGGCGGCTAAGACTAGCGGTGAAAAGTCGCCTTCCCCTGACCTCGTGGAGCTAAAGAGGGAATCGCTCTTCATGCATAAAGATGGAGACACCTATCAGCGCCTACTCCGACTCTCCCCTCCTTTCGAGGGACATGCGCAAATCGGCGCCGCCGCCACCGGCTTTTCGAAAGAACCACAGATCGCCCTTTTCGATGTCCCCGTCTCTGGAGCCGTCGCGAGCTGGAAACATTGGGGTTGGTTGGATATTCCCAAGGAAGCAATGGACTTAGATGTCTGCCAGAAAACCGAAGATACATACCAGCTCGCTTATTGCGACGACCATGACATCTTCACTGTGGACGTATCCAAGGAGGAAATATCCGAACCGAAATGCGTCTATAGCCTCCGCCCCGAGGAGGGGTCGACAGCGAAACCCGCTTTCAGGTCCCTCCGATACCTGACGCCCGGTTTCCTAGTCACCGTTGTCAACAAGCCCGGCTCCGGGGGTGCCGCACTGCAGGGCTATCGTCTACCGAGCAAGGACCAGGAGATGGCCCGGCTAGCCATACAGAAATCGCTACCGAAATCCGTTTCCAAGGCCACCGGCCTAGCCGTGCGGAACCTCTCCCTACCGTCGTCGCCGACCGAGAAGCAGGACGAGGCGCAATTCGTCATAGCAGTCGCCGGAAATGACTCGTCGATATCTCTCTTCACCATGGAGCACAAATCGGCATTGAACGTGGATCTGCTGGCTAACCTAGCGCCCCTGCAGACTATCAAGTCTGCGCACGCTTCCAACATCACCGGCCTGTCCTTCTCCGTCCCTCCCAAGACTTCCTCGAAACCTGTCGAGCTATCCGTCAAGCTGGCAAGTGTGGCGGTTGGCTTCACAACCGTCGTCCACAGTATACCCCTCAAGAAGTATCTAGACAAATCCACTTCGACGCCAAAAGAAGGCCCTTCCAAACCCTCGCGATACGTCGTAGCTATTAAGTCGAAAGGAGAATCTCCGATGGCGCTCATTACCGTCATGACTATCGTGGTGCTTATAATGGCACTCATAGGCCAGACCTTCATGGAAGCAACGAGCATCACCAGGCCTGTCCTTGGCGTCAAGGACTATCTGCCAGCCTCATGGACTGTGCCCCTGCGGAAACTAGGCTCCATTGCCGATTCTAACCCGGAACCGGCCCCAGTTGTAGAGTTTGATCCAAGTACGAACTCACAGTCGAAGACCATAGGGGATCTTCTGGCGGACGTCAAGCCCGAAGACGGCGCGCAAAATGTTGTTATCAAGCACGACGAGACGGGCGCGGTCGGCCCGGATGGGCTCCCGGACCTACATGTTGGTGTCCATGACGAGGAAGTACATGGCCCAGCCACGTCATGGGACGACCTCGACCCGAAGGAGCGAGACCTCTGGAAGCAGCGGCTCAAGAAGACGGGCCACTGGGTCGAGGACATGGGCGAGGCTATCTTCAAGGGCGTACTGTTTGGTGAGATCGGTGGCGCCATCGGGAATATTATGGGCGAGGCGCTGTAAACATGTGAAGATATGAATGAATGAATTGGAGCAGGGGCCGGCTCGACGCGTCATGGTCCCACGATGATGATATTGAATGAGGGTGGCTAGTCGACGAAAGGGTAACAAGTGTACGAGGAGCAGAGGAACGAAGTATCCCGCTTGAAGAGCATGACACCCAGAGGACGTCACGGTGGAAATGTATATACGAACAACTCAGGCACCGTGTATCAGATATGGTCTCTATGTAAATAGTCTATAACCCCAGCTGTCATTGTCCAGGATCGATCAGTTGTGTGTCCACCCTACGCCGCCTCATCATCTATCGTCGTTTTTTTGCATAGCTGGGAAATTCTCATTGGCAATGCCTACCTATTGCTTCGGGCAGGTACGGCCGCCCCTTGAAGTCCATCCCGTCTACGATTCGACCAGCGAGAAATCGAACTCGAGGTACCACTTCGGCTTCTGTTCACCCTCCTTCCGTGCCCCATCGACAGGACCCTGCCCGTTAACCTCTATCCCACCATCACCGACCCCATCCCCGTCCCCTTCGCCATCCTCCGCGCCCTCCACCAACGGCCTAAACCTCACCAGCAGCTCCTCCTTGACGGCGAACACGGCATCGCCCGCGCAGCGCACGTCGTCGGCGTCGAACAGCTGCGTCGTGAGCGCGCGGTGGCCCGGCGCCGCCACCACGAAGTGCACGTGGCCCGGCCGCCACGGGTGCCGGTCCAGCAGCCGCAGCAGCCTGCCCGCGGGCCCGTCGCTCGGGACCGGGTACGCCGTCGGCCGCAAGCACACCAGCGCGTAGCGGCCGCCGGGGTCGGTCCGGAACCGGCCGCGCAGGTTCATGGGGGGCTGCGCGCCGCCCCGCGCGGCGGCGTCGGAGTCGTCGGAGTCGTGGTCCTGCTGCTCGTATCGCCCGTTCGGCCCGGACTGCCACACGTCGAGCGTCGCGCCCGGGATGGGCAGGCCCGTGCGCGCCGAGACCACGCGCCCGGCCACGCGGGCGAGGAGGGGCAGCGACGCGCGGTAGAAGGCCGCGGCCGGGTCCGCGTCCGGCGTCGAGGACCGGGCAGGGGCCCGGAGGATGCTGGACCCGAGCGGCAGGGACGGCGCGCCGGCGCGGTAGAAGGGCCCCAGGATCGCCGAGGGCGTGGCGCCGGACTGCGGCTGCTGCCCCGAGGTGATCTCGTCGACGAGCGACTCGAGGCCTAGGACGTCGCACAGGAGCCCCGTCTCGTTGCGCTTCGAGTCCGACATGCGGCCCGCCTCGTTGATCTACCGGGGGGGGACCGGATCGGAGTGTTAATTCGCATCGGAGCAGCTTAAGGGGTTACGGAACAAGGGTAATAGGGCGAGGGCAAATGCAAATGCAACGTCATCGGCCTGTTCGACACTCACCAGCTCGACGCCGGCCGTCCACTCGTCAACGGTAAGGTCCACCTCCCGCGCGAAGTCGTGGAGGTGCCGCACCAGACTCGGCATGATCTGCGCGAGGCGCGGGTGGGCGCCGGAGCCCGTCGCGGCGATGACGCGGTCCGTGAACCGCGGGTCGTACTTGGGCTTCTGGTCTTCGTGCTGCTTCGCTTTACAAGCGTGTCCATTCGTTGTCGTCGCCGGCTTCGGGGGGCCGTTGCCGTCGTCGGTGGTGACCTCCAGCTCGCTTTTGAGGGCCTCGAAGGCTAGCAGCGACCGTTCTACTATGGTGGATGGCATGGCCAGAGGGAATGCTCGGGTTGGAGTGGGGATGGCAGTTCTAGGCGGAGTGATCGGATGGAGAGGAGAGTAAAAGTATGACGCTCGAATAGCAATGCCGGGCAAGCATAGTAGGGGAGTGAGTATCCCATGTGAGACTGCGAGGTTAACGATATATGTATGCTTGCGCATACTGCTGGTACTGTTTTGTCTCCTCCCCTGAAATTGTGATATTTGTTGGATGTGATTTCCGTGTGCACCCTTCCTTCATGTTGACGGAAGGATGAACGCATCACGCAAGCTTCGAGGAGCGGTGTGCTTGCCTCACGAGGAGAGCCAACTACTCGGGAGGGAAGAAACATGCGGAGATGCATATAGATACGCGGCTTCCCGGGGCTAAGATCGGGATCTTTAAATGCACACACCTGGGCATGCCTACATACCTATATAAAACGTCGAGGACAGGCGACACCCGGAAGGCCAATCCACGAGTCGGACTCCTCGCATTGGTCTTTTGTAGGAACGACAGAAGGGCTCCATGTTCACCATCCTTCGAGTCGGGGTCTGCAGGTAACCCGCCGGCTTGTCTGATCGGACGGAGCCGCAGCGGAAGCGCGCAGGTTTGCATCGTTTGCGTCTATTCCCTGACCTCACGGTGTAGCTGCATCCGCCGGGCCGTGACGATAGCCGGCAGACAACGTACCCCAGGGATCTCATCCCATGGTAGGGACAGGAAGATAGACTCGGTTGCCGTTTGCGAATCCTCTGAGTAGGAAGGCCGTCCCAACGGTAGCAGATTGGCAAAGGAAGGCTACCCCTTAAGACGGCATGAGAGCAGCATTTCGACAATACCGAAACTGGGCATATTTATTATAGGGTCGTACCGAAAGGTCTAACCAATACTAAGCGGTCCGCCGGCCCTGTCGGGTCTCCTCAGAACCTGGGTGGGAAACTGGGGGTGCATCCTTAGCTCCGCGGAAGCATTCACAGACATCCCCGGGAAATCGACAGGAATTCGACATATCACGCATATATACGTGCACAGGTGGGCAAGACGAGGCACTAATTAGTCGTTCTTGTCACGTAAATGGTAATATGGTGCCTTGCGGTATTGACATCTGCAGCGTCTTAGAGTGTCAGTTGAACGCTGCGTCATCCTCCAGTCTTTCTGTTTGCTTGACATTTTGCTTTTCCTACTGAACCACAGGAGGGCTCGCTACCAATATTGCAAACGGATACATACATAGGCAACCTCTAGTTTGTCGATTGTATTTTACATAAACATGTAGCAATCCCATATCCCCGAATCATGCATGTAGGTATAGAATGTTGGACCAGCATTGTTATCGGGGCCTCGGGATCCAAGTAGGCGGAGCAGCCGTGCTCAATGGACGTTCCGCGACTAGAAATTGCAAAATTTGAAAACATGGTTTTCCTTAGTTCAGTACGTCAACGCCGTTTCGGATATACTCGAAGAAATTAAAGAGAGGTTCATAAATTGCCGTATCTGGTGTCCATCATAGTCGAGGTGAATATAATGGGATAGGTGCCAGCCACCTCATGTATTCTCCCAGGATATCACCGATTGGAACACCACAACGCTGTTATATGTAGGTTATGGGAATGAAGGTTTCCTCAAAACGCGGATGACGACATTTTCAGCGCGTCCCCATCCAAAACCAGTATTCTTTATTTTCCCGAGGTGGAATTCCGCATCGCCCCGAGCGAGGACTAAGAAAGCGCCTAAGCTTATTCCCGAGCCCATTAGTAGGCGCGGGAGACAGGACAATCGACTCAACAGCGTCTTGCCCGAATAGCCCGCCTCGCAGCCACGGTAGGAGCTGCTCCCAAGAGGAGGCGAGCCGAGCAGAGCAACCACCGCCCCCGACAACACCGACGACTCCCACACATCCATCCCCGAGCCCCAGGTCGCAGCACCACTAGCAGCGAGGATTATGCAACGTCTGATATCCCACATCTCCGCTCGCGCCCTGGGCCCTGCTGCAGGAACTCTACGCACTGGCGGCCGAGAACGCGCGCCTCCGGGCTGACGCCCTAACCCCGACGCTGGAGAACTGAGGGGGCCGAACGGGGAAACTGGCGGTGATGGTGCTGAGCGACCTTCTGGGCCGGGGCCATCTGCTGCGTGTGCAGGAGGGCCGCCGGGACATGTGCCTAGTGATTCCGCGCAGGGAGGTGCCAGTGCTCGGGGAGCACTGTCGGTTGTTTGGACGGAACGACACCGCCTCCGCGTTCATGTATATAGGCTTCCCAGAGCTTATCCTGTAATAGAGCGTTTGTCTCGATGATGTCGGTACGCAGTTTCTCCGGGTAAGCAACCTAAATAGGTAGACGAGGTGTGTAGGTAAACTCTCCCCCCGCCCTTTTGGCGCTAGCTCGACGGCAGCCGTAAGGATTCGTAAACGCTTTTAGGGTTGAAGAGTGCACCAGCTCGGTGAATCGCAAGTTAAATCGTTACCAGCGCCGGGAAACAGGAACAGCGGAGATGTCGACGCACTGTCTCTCAAGAACTCATTTAGAGGCAAAGAGACTATCCGGTTCACACCCATACCAGCGTCCCTGTTCGCCGATCGAGGTAGGGTTTCCCGGAGAGGATTCTATCCTTGGAACTAGATGAGAGAGAGTGCCGTTGGGAGAATCGAGGAGCTATATCATATACGCATTGCGGCTTTCCAATAGGTTGAGGCCCTTGTTCTATCAATTCATGTCTGCAACAGACACCCGAGGTCACCTCGAGCTACGTCAGCCGGCCCACGCCTTTTTTTTTTTTTTTTTTTTTTTTTTTTTTTTTTTTTTGGTTGGGCGAACTTCTGAATATGTAAGTGTCCCCGGTGCGCCTGACGTCGCTGCGTTTATATCGGGTAGCTTGCCATTTCTAAAGTACTGTCTGCCGGCTCCTATGTGGTGAGGATACGGGTGTCTAGTAAGATTGACTAGTGGCTAACGGGGTGTGATCCTCTGTCATCTCGACTAGATCTCTACAGAGATCGGTTGGCATAGATCTCCCTGGGCAGGTTCAAGTCTCTATAGTCACAAGAGCATCGGCCAACGGGGGACGCGCGCACTTGAGGTTTAATAACAGCTGTAGAGTTCTAAGGAATATCATAAACTAACTGGTGAGCATTTCTGAAGTCGACCGTGCTGTAGATGAATGACAATCACTGAAGTTACGGTTAATTTGCCCTCTATTTCCAGCTGTATCATGGACTAACTTCGTTCTTCGAGTCTGTCCAAGTTCAGAGACGTCTCATGGCATTATGCTCAGGGGTGTCTGAGATCTTTAGAGAACCATACCTAACCCAGACCGGTGACGCCGAGGGAGTTTTCATTATAAACTCGTTGTCCATGACTATCCTTCTACATCCATCCACGATCGCCAAAGATGGCCAAACTCATGGCCGCGCAGGACTTGTTATGGTTCTTACAAAAGATCCCTTTCCAATTCTTCCATATTCGTGTCTCCGCTTCTCCGTATATCGCTTACCAAGGTACGAGGTTCGGCGGTAACATCGGATACTCGACTCCGTCAATGACCTCGGTACCATATCCTAAGTCTCCGGCACCTACATGCCCGTAGCCCTGCTCCCCGTCCCTCTTCCAGTTCGGGTTGCAATTTCCGGGGACGTACTTCGCCGCGTCCATCTTGAGCGTCATCTTGACTTCGGGGCAGTAATCCCACACGTGCTTCCGCTTCTCGGGGGTGCCCCAGATACCGCCGGGCAGGGTGGTGCCGCTACCGCCGGTGTGGTAGCCCATCGGCTCGTAGAAGCCCTCCCGCCAGTCGTCTATGCCCTTGACGTACTCCCCCGCCTCGGCGGCCTCCAGGTCGCTGCCGTAGTTGGCAAGCCTGTCGGCGCCGGTCGTCTTGCCGATCTCCACGGCGGCTCCCGAGTGCGCCTCGCCGCTGAAGGTCAGCGAGACCGTGCCGTTGGCCATCTTGGCGCCGGGGCGGTGGCCCAGCCTCTCAGCGAGCCAGGTGTCCTCGGGCTCTGAGTCCTCGAGGCGCACCTGCTCGCGCAGGACGTCGATTATTGGGCTCACCCTTCTCAGGGACAAGCCGCCGTTGCCGCCGAAGCGGTCCGCGGGGTCCCAGGGCGCCCCGACCCAGTCATACTCGAGGTAGTCGTTGAGGGTCTGGCGACTGTTGGCGCAGAGGATGCTGTCGGTCTGGAAGACGAGGAGCCACTCGGCCGGCCGCAGGACCGTCTCGTACAGCCACAGGTTCGTCAGAAAGCGGCTTATCATCTCCTGGCCGGCCGTGGACATGTTGCTCGGGATGTAGGTCAGGTCCAGCTTGCCGGCGCTGACCTGCTGGCGGATCGCGACCGACTGGTTGATGTGCTCGACGGACTCCGTGGAGCCCATGAACCGGAACCGCCAGTCGGGCGGGACGACGGACATGAAATGCAGCATCAGCGGCGCGAGGATGGGGTTGGCGCGGTTCTCGATCAGGAGGGCCAGCTTGGATTCATTGTACGGGGACTTGAGAGGTTGCTTGTACTCAACGCTTACGTGGGGAACGCCGACTCCCCGAATGGTTGGAAACGAGAGGTACGTCGCGAGTATTCTAGAGAGTGTCGGTTACAATTCGTGTGAAAGTTGGGCGTATCCTAATGGATATTCCCCTTGTGATCGATCACTTACAGTGTCAGCAGGAATGCGGCAGCGAACCTTGTACGGCGGCTAGTACCGGACCACAGAATAGAAACCATTGTCCCCAATCGGCCGCATACGTCGCGTATCTGGATGCCTCTATCTCCCATCGAATTTGGAGTACGGGCAGCCAAGTCGGAGATGGGATTTGCCATGTGGCGATAATACTATCGATTTGAAAATTGAGTCGGAAGAGCAGGCAGGCTTGATACGTCCAAGTGTTTGATCAGGGCTATAGACGTGTAGCCATGCACGTTGTAGATCTCCGGCATACTACTAGGTACCTACCTACATGTATGAACCTAACGTTAATTGTAGGGTATGCAGCTGTAGACGCAACTTGGAAGTCCACACGCTGAGGTGACTGTTTGCATATATGCACATACATGTAGAACCTAGGTAACACTGTGCAGACAGAAAGGTGCCGTGTACTAGTAGTCTGTAGGATGAAGTTCCGTATGCTGGTAATAATAGCTCTATAGTCGACTGAACATGAGCGCTGAGATACTGTATGGGACTGGCTTGCATGGGTCCTCCCGAGCTGACCACACAGGTTGCACGGGATGTCCGCATCAGGCAATTTTGTTAGCTTTACCCCACGATCTGATTCAACGACCCCAGTATCCACCCGCCTTACGTATACACCTCGTTCAGATTCGGTATAAAGAAACTGCGTTCTTCTATCTCGAAAGAGCTGAGTACGCCTATTCCTCCGCTTGGGTAAACAAGGTCCTAAGACTTGTGATACCGAGAGATTCACCCTGGAACGAGTTCCACCTGAAAATGAGAATCAAACAGATTCATTTTGAAAGAATAGGAAATCAATATCCTCACCGATAGGGAGCCGAGTGTGAGTTTATACCTACATGCGGACCTAAGTACCACTTACATGTAGGTAGGCGTAACGATTAGACCTAGATTTTTATGCTCTTTTAATTATTGCAAATGACAACCCTTGTGTCACTTAACAGCAGTGCTACTTCTATATGCGATTTAAATTCGAGCCGTCCATGGATATCGTACCCAATGAATACCTCTTATCGTCCTCCGAAGTTGGGTCGCCGTTCCAGTTATTTCCTTGCTCCTCCAGTCCAGAATGTGTGTATGTGTTCTTGTGAAACCCGAACTTCCCCCTTACTAGACCTCGTCTCTCTTGTTAGGTAACGTTTCAGTATTTAGGTACCTACCTTCTTCCATCCTTCCTCCTGGAAACGAATAGGCTTCTGTCCACAGGGGTTACTTTAGCTCTCCTGCAGGCCAGTTCCTTGCGGGGAACTCTATATCTTGCCGGTAAATGACGTGCTATCCAACCGGCCACCTCCGGACTCAATCTACCGCTTTCTGCCACTCAAATCAACTCGGAGTCTAACACTATCGCCAACGCGATTCGACACGGGGACAGGCGTCTTCATGATGAAAAGTCAAAATGGATCCGTATTTAGCCTCACGCGGATGAAGGCCATTCTGGTTTTGTCCCTGGTCACAACGTAAGCCATTCGTAGAAGCTTTTCCATGTTGCGGCTTTCGAGGAGCTAACAGTGTCAGGTGGTCCATCGCCTATTTATTGCATAGCTACAGAGAGGCCATTAAGACAAGATTGGAGGAGGCTAAACAGAGGATCCCCGAGGTCAATATCGATTGGCATCCCAGAGACACAGATCCTCGACGTCAGTACAATGCCTCCAAGCTGGCACTGTTGATCGAGCCTCGCCCGATGCCGCACCTCGTCCCACAGATTCTGCATATGATATCCGTCGTACCTCCCGACTGGCGGTTTCTGTTTATTGGATCCAACAAGTCGGTGATAAGCGTCGGCCGCAGTTGTTCTACCAAACATCAACAGAAGATCGGGAAGCTCGACCTGATGGTTTTACCCGAACCGTGGGAAATCGACAGCAAGGAGAAAGTCTACCGAATGCTGACTGATGTCCGATTCTACGACGAGTTTCTGCCGGGGGTTGAGTGGATCCTCAAATACGAGTATGATAGCATCCTCTGTGCAAACTCTCCGACTAGTCTGAACGAGTGGTTACATTGGGACTGGGCCGGTGCAGCCAGGTAAGAACGCACCCCATCCGGATTGTGCCTTTTTTCTCGCAGGTTAATGGACAGTCGTAGGGTCCAGAATGCCCGATATTCCGGCAATGGAGGACTCTCGCTCCGGCGCGTTTCCACGACCAAGCGGGTTCTCAGGTTCCAAAGCCGGTATAACGACACTCAACCAGAAGACGAATGGTTCGGACACAGAGTCACAGTCCTGCCAGGCGCCAAGGTGGCTTCCGGTGAGAACGGCCAGTTGGCTGTCGAAGACATATACATGCCCAATCCGATGGGCTTTCACGTTAGGGATAGAGGCAGCCAGCTCGCTGAGGGGATATGGAATGATCCTGACAGACGAAAGGAAATATTTGACTACTGCCCTGAGCTGAGTCTGATCATGGACATGAAACTCGAGGTAGAAAGATGTCCAGGGGATACGAGGACGGGAAAAATATTGCCGAAGGAGAACGAGGACGGGGAGGACAAAGCAAAAGGTGAAGTAGAGAACGAGACGGAGGGCAAAGCAAAACATGAAGTAGGAAGTGAGGCATAGGACGAAGCGGAAGAGGAAGTGGAGGATGAAGTAGAAGATGAAGCTAGCTAGCAATAATCATATCATGGTTAATAGGATCGCATAGAGGCTAGATGGCGGGTTGAAGAGAGCAGAAGCTTCCCCGGTCTCGACAGAACCCCAATTCTCTATAAATATATTGAGTTACATAAAAGAGCGAACAGGGAAAGCGCCACCGCCATAGTCCATTTGGTCCAGACGGCTGGCACTTTGATATACCATCTCACCTGATTTTACTTCCACCACGTTGTATACCCAGGGATATCACATTCTCTGCACCGCGTCAACACCACTCCCTCGTCAACACTGTTCACCCTTCAACATCATCCCACTCGTCAACAGTATCATGTCAACCTTACCGAAACACTTTGACAACACAGTCCATTGCGATATCACTCAAACTGCAACCTCACATCCGTATGAATATTCCTTTTGACATTCTGCAAACATCATGGCCGGTTCCGCGTCTAACAAGCGCCCGGTGTCATCACAAGAATACCCCTGCCCAAAACGAGCAAGACTTGGAGAAAGACAATCTCGCGAGCCTTCCATTCTCCTCGATCTCATCATACATTTGAATGGAGACCCATATCGCGTCATACGCAAATGTTTGATGCAATATCTCGACGCCAGGAATGTCTTGCACCTCTGCGCGACGTGTAGACTGCTCCGCGATACGGTCAAGCAAGACGTATTCGACATTAACGCCAGGCTAAGATGCTTTTTTGACAATCCAACCGAGTTTCGCACCGAACTTGGTCGTTGTAAGTCAAGTTACCATTTACCATCTTCTGCACAGACTACCTTTGAACAGTGCTGAGTCGTGGATTCAGGTGATGCCTTAATCACTGGCCTTTGCACTGCAGTTCTTCGAGCGCGTGACATGGCCGGACTCGAATCTTCAAATTCTAGTAGAGAACGGCAGCAGCTTCAAGCAATTGAAAGCCTATCTCCTGAAGATAGGGTATCAAACGGCCTACGAACCGATACTCGAAGAATACACAAGCTCAGGCATAACCAAGGTAATATTCTCCATCTATCCGCTCCTTTCATGCGGAAGATAGGCTAAGCTATCCCCAATAGTATGAAGAATACGTACGCTCAGGAAGCAACGTTCAGAGTGCGAAGATCGAGCTTAGAGCCATGCGCTGGCTTCCCATAAAAGCTATTCTCCACAGAACTCCTACAAGCTGCCTCATAAATTTCATATCATGGAACAAGGCTTTCTCCATTTTCCGTAGACCCACGTTCATGGAACACGAGACAGTTCCCTTGCGGGTGGTCCATTGTCCTATGCCACAGATGATGAAATCTTGGAACGTGTCCCTTAACTGTTGCAGCAGGCTTGGCTGGCGAGTTAGATCCCTTCCGCCCAACAAACAAGTTGACCGCAAGCTTCTGGGCGACATCTGGTGCGATCATTTTGGTGATTCAGCATGCTTTCTGGGACGTCGTGTAGCAGACCACAACACCTGGATGATTCCCCTGGACACGACCTCCGTCGCACCCCGGCCACACCAGACTTCGTTCTCGAATACACATCTTTCAGTATGCGATCAGGAGGTAGTCGGCCGGCGCATACGCCAGTCCAATTCTACGAGCAAATGGCCTACAGCATCGATGTTCGAGAATTTTGCTCGCCCGTTCTTCGATACCGCTATATTTACGGGCCGGTCTTGGTGAAGGAAAGTATTTCTGGTGGAGGTACCCAGTTCCGGTATTCACTCGACCCGGTCTGGGAGAGTCTTAATCCCATGTTCAAGCGGGCTATGCTCATCCAGCTCTGCAAACTGGGCGAGCCGGAACGACAACGCGTCCTCGGAGACATCGGCTGGCCCCCGCATTTGGTCCAGGCGCCCGTGTTCGAGAAGCCTAAAGCGTGGGGCTATATGGACGATGAAGTCCCGACGTGGTTTGCGAGACTGATGGACAACCCTCGTCTGCTGGACAGCTTCGACTTTTCCAATATGCAGTGATAGGGCGATTTGTGGGTAGTCCTGGAGCTCTAGCAAAGGATGAACGACATTCGCGAAGATGATGGCCTTTGGGGCATTTCGTAGCTAGTGGGTTCGGTGGCAGAACGGAAGATCGTGTATTCATAGAGACGGTAGACTTCTCGAGATGCAATACAGGCCTTGCTACTAATATCGCGAGCTTAGATGTTGCAAGCGCTTGGAGATTATCACCTTTAAGTAACTAGCATCACTTATATTCGTCCTTTGATACCCACTCCCACTGGCCACCTGAAACATGCAGTCCCCGTTGAGGAACCCCAGCCGGTCTTGGGGCGCCTTTAGCTGGCACCACCTACGCCTTCGTAGAAGGATTTCCAGCTTGGGGAAAGCACTGAGCCTTGCCAATCAGCATTTCCACGGCCCCTGGACGACCCAGGTAGGATGCCCCATCCCCACCTGCCTCGTAGAGCCGTGACGGATAGCAGCCGGGCGTCGTAGACTCATGGATAACCTCGCTAAATCTCGTCCGGTGGGTGTCGAGGAAAACGTTATGTCCAATGTGAACAACCGAAACCATATCTCGGACTAGTGGCCCATCCAGGAAGAATCTGAAAGTGATACACATCACGACTCGACAAGGCATGGTGGGATCTGAGCCGCTCGCAGTACTAGCGACACTCTAAACGGACATGCGCATATGCATAATGCGAGGGTTAGATCCCTTAGCTACGATATGGGGTAGAGTTCTCGTGGGGTGCATCATCCGGCTCGGTTGTTCGGCCTCCATGTATGCTTAGGACCTCCGCTTCATCTGCTTGCAAGTTCGCCGCTCGAAGGCAGCATTTTAACAGGCCGTCGTCCTGCATACGATTAATGACCATCCGGCGACTCACTCGGAGGATCTCTCTTCAAGGAGTTCCGTGCAAGGCAGCGTCCCCAGCTTTAAGATGAGAGGACGCATGTGGTCCAGAAGCATAAAGATGTCGTGCCCAGCTCGCTACTTTATGACCACCGGTGCTGTAGACCAACCGTGCGCTCCTGGGATACCGGTTGAGAGGGCAATAGAGACTATCCAGCTTTTGTGTTATTTTCCGAGGTCAGGTAGTAGTGATACTTACCTGGGTAACGGAGGCTTGAGTCCCCTCGTTTTTTAGGGGGGCCGCTATCCATAGGTAATTGCGCTCGGACACCTCTGTCCAGATTAACGCATTTCGAAATGTAACCACTCTGATTAAAATTTTTAATGACATCAGCATGAAAAGAACTCCAAGTTTCTGCACAGACGTTTGTGAATAGATGCATAGCTCCAGCTAGAATCGATTATGCTTGTGGTTATGGATAACTTGGGAAAGTTTCTGGCAGTCCCCCGAGTCGTTCCGAAAGGTGCCAACACAAGGTGCTGGACTTAAAGTGGGCCACGAATCGAATGGTACTTACAATAGGGGGCTAGGGATGAGGATCCTCTTTTTCTTTTGCCATACTCTGCCGGGTGGGGATGCATCTCAACCAAATTAAGCTTACTTATTATAAGGGTGATCCCGCATTCCGATATATCTTTGTGGCTATCTGCCGAAAGAACACCCGAGTATTAAGTCAAGTTGAAAGTCACAGACGAGCACACGGAACGTTACGTCTCCTATTGCGCGAGTCACCATGGGCAATTCAGCCGTTAGGATGAGAGCAACAACAATATACGGAGAGACGATTCCTATCAGCAAACTCTTATACCGTGGGAAACAATAGCCGATCGACAGCAGTAGCATTGAACCACGAACCACAATAACAAGTGCCTACCTCGACGTATCTCGTTGATTATGGTGCCAAGGATTGGCAATATTAGTCTATGTGGGTACTGCCTCTCAGGTAAGAGAAGAACTATACCAATTTCGCATACGCATAGCGAGTGTTCTAGGGCTTGCATCGGGCCTAAGATATAGTCTATGTATTATACCTGTTCCGTATGCTGCTCGGTACGAGAATGGATAATAGGTAGCTCGATAGTTCCTTGATTCAAACCACGTGGCGCGATTTACCACCTATATTGCTACCGCATCAGGGAGGGACCTAATTCCTGCAGTCTTCGAATGTCACGTCAGGTAGCAATGGAGCGAAGCTTCATTTCATTACGCGCCAGTCACGGCGCGGCGGCGTGGAAACGAGGTTCGGAGAAAACAAAGGAATGCATGACGGCAGCCCGCCGAGGCCCCTCCTGAGTGGTCGCCCGATCGTCTCGGCGGGCCATTACGAGGTCGCATGCATGGCGTAGGGGCTGCTCAGCGCGCTCCACCTGCGTCTAGCTCTGCCCGCCAGCGCCGCATCCGGATATTACAGTACCATGTATGATGGCGTCCTCCTCAGCCCACAATGGGCTGCCAACCCGGTGCCGTATCTTCCATTCGGGGCCCGTGGCCCCCTGACATGGGGCAAAGGAGCTGCATATCGCCGCTTCCTATATAGTATTATATACGGGGGTACACCCTCAGCTTCGAATGCCTTTATCTCGCTGCCTCACCTTGGTTAGCCTCTCTCACGCAGGGTAGATTTTCTCGGAGGCTTTATAGGCGGACAGGCCCTATTCCAGTGCTCGTGATCAATCGACGCCGCCTCCTCTCAAGCCACACGAGTGGGCTCGTACAGTGACGAAATGCATTGGTCGGGGATCTTCACATTCGCCGTATGCGCGAGCACTGTAGCTGCTCACGCAGCGGCAAATGAACCTCATCAGCCAGTGCCCAGAGTCGGGGGCAACCGCAAGCTTCTGTCAGAACTTGGTCTGAAAAGGGGATTGCCAGCCCTCCCTCGGAAACCAAGGCAGCCCGAGCCTATTAAAGAATATACTACTGGTGACCACGAGAAACGCGGGGAGGTTGAAGAGCGCCAGAACGTGCCTGAACGGTGTGGTCCGGGTAGAGGAAGCTGTGCAGCAGGTAGCGTCCCCCTTTCATAATGGTGCACGAATATACGACCCCGTGACCCCTTCGCTGACACGGTTCCTAGGCTATTGCTGTTCATCCGAGGGGTGAGTTATTGGTTTGCATGGTATCGAGAATCGGTGGCTAAATGCAAAAAAGCTGGTGTGGTAAAGGCAGGGACTACTGCCAATCGCCTGATTGCCAGATCAGTTACGGCCCCGCGTGCGACGGGAACCAGAAGCCGGACGGCGTAGACACGTCGACAGTCCCGCGACCGAAGGTGGGAAATGTGCCGTACGGAGGCGTGGGCATCTACGACTGCGAGACCATCGGCGACATTGCCATCACCTTCGACGACGGTCCCTGGGACTACACGAGCGACCTTCTCGATATGTTCGCCGTATGTGACGATCCAACCTGACTGGCATACTGGTCCCGTATGAAGGGCCGCGCTGACCCCTTTCCAGGCATATGACGCAAAGGCCACGTTCTTCGTAACGGGAACGAACCTCCACAAGGGCAAGCTCAACGACCCTGCACTGCCGTGGGCTTCCATCATACAGGTATGATACGTGCGCCTTTTGAGCACGCTCGGCTTGATACTGACGGGCTCTTCCAGCGCATGGCAGCAGAAGGCCATCAGATTGCAAGCCATACCTGGTCGCGTAAGTAACATTTCTGGCATCTTAGACTCGCCATGCCTGTCGCGATTCATATAGGGCGGACAATGCACCGACTATTCCCGGCTCTACTTCGTGTCGCGTCTACCTGTGGTTGGTTCAGGTAACGAGGTTGTTACTGATATCGAGATCACAGACGAGAACTTCTCCCGGACGTCGACCACGCAAGCAAGGAACCAGATGATCTGGAACGAGATCGCATTAAACGATATCCTAGGCTACATACCCACATACATGCGGTTCGTAACTCACAGGCACCCTCCACACTCGTCAACACGTCTCATCCATCTTGGTGTTTTCCCCCCTTCCTCCACAGCCCCCTAAGACTAACCATCCGCCCGCACACAGGCCACCATACTCCATCTGCCCGTCGTCGTGCCAGAACCTGATGGCCGAGCTGGGGTACCACATCGTCTACTTCGACCTGGACACCGAGGGCTACCTGCACACGGAGCCGAACCAGATCCAGAGGAGCAAGGACATCTGGGACGACGCCGTGGAGGGCAGCGACGCCTGCGCGGCGGGCTACCTGCAGATCGAGCACGACATCCACTACCAGGTCGTCTACAACCTCACGGGCCACCTCCTCGAGTCGCTGTTCCGCAACGGCTACCGCTCCGTCACCGTCGGCGAGTGCCTCGGCGACCCGCCCGAGAACTGGTACCGCGCCGGGCCCGGCGGCTCCGTGCCCCCCTACACGCACGAGCCGCCGACGCCGACCTGCGGGCCCGGCGGCGGGGACCCCGACCCGCCGAAGCAGACCTCGGTCGAGGGCAACTGCGGCGGGGCCATCACCTGCCTCGGCTCCGAGTTCGGCGACTGCTGCTCGCAGCACGGCTGGTGCGGGTCGACGGCCGCGTACTGCGGCGAGGGCTGCCAGAGCGCGTTCGGCACGTGCGACGGCGGGTCGGGGGGCGGCGACCCGCCGGTATCCGAGGACGGCAGCTGCGGCGGCGCTGACGGCGTCACCTGCGTGGGCTCCGAGTTCGGGAACTGCTGCTCGCAGTACGGGTGGTGCGGCTCGTCGGCCGACCACTGCGGGACGGGCTGCCAGCCGGAGTTCGGGTCGGGCTGCACATAGGTAGTAAGCGAGTAAGTGAGTACCTAAGTACGTGGGAATTTTGGATAGGCGGGCTCTGTATCTATATGTAATGAATGCTGGAGAATGGGGTCGAAGAATATAA
The DNA here is from genome assembly GCA_004155925.1 of Monosporascus sp. MG133. Lineage (NCBI taxonomy): Eukaryota > Fungi > Ascomycota > Sordariomycetes > Xylariales > Monosporascus > Monosporascus sp. MG133. The sequence continues at coordinate 80,146 of QJNX01000158.1, read as the reverse complement.
TTATGTCGGTTGAAACTCAGCGACTAGGGCTCAGCGGATCGTGGGGTGCCCGTCGTGTCTGGTTCCAGCATGTAGGGGATGACTCTCATGGGAGATATCGTGGGATAACATCATAAAGGAAGCTCGGGCTATATATATGGGCAAAGATCGATCCGGTACCACTCATCTACCGCAACGGGGACAAAGCTGCGCGGTAATCTAGCATGTAATTCGAGCGGAGACAGCACATTGAAGGATATATATATGCCCCCATCACCAGGTATCGAGGAGTATATACAAAGCATTGCCGAATATGAAGTGAGCGGGAATCACCATCGCTCGTAGCCCAATGCCAGCCAGCACGTCATAAATTAACCGAGCGCTGATATACTAAAGCAAGTGACCTCTATTGAAACCCGATCTATGCTATATTGACCTCCTTCCACGCTCCTTCATCCTTTTCAATTATTATATAGAAACCATTCGCCCAGTCCAGCTTCCCTCGTCTAACTGGCTTAACCATGCAAATACTCGAATGTGACAATCCGTATGGGAAGGGGAGAAAAAATAGAAAAGCGACGACGCACGGGAGAAAGACGCCGGCGCCTAAGAGACATGCATGCATACAGCGCGTAGCGTGGCATCTGGGAAAATGATGGCGACAGACTTGAAACAGGGGGAGGTTTCGCCTCTCTATATGGGGTATTGGGTAGGCAGAGACGTCCACCGCCACGTGCGCCAACAAATCGACGACGATGGAAGGCATTGTGAAGTAGAAGAAAAGTATCGAAGTGGAATCTAGTTTGTTGAATTACTTAAAATGCGAGAACTAAAGAGGATAAATCTCAAGACATGCGAGCTTGTGAGTGCGTGCTGCGGAGCACCAGGATCCCGTCTGTCAGTCTGTCTGTCATTATATCACAGTATATAAGAAGAGCGCACTTCTTGGGGGTATCGTATGAGTCGTATATATCGTCGCCAATGAATCAAATATTTTGTTTTCTTTTTTCATCAAATTTTTCTTAGAGTTCATGCACCCAGACCTAGGGGATGTCATCGTCAGTAAAGAAATCCAGAGGCAATACGTAGGAAAACTTGAGTTAGGGAGTCTGGACTACTCACTTCCCACTTTCCGATGTCCAGCCTCGCCTTGCGCGCCGCCTGCTTGACGCTGGTCATGGCCATGTCGAGGTCGTCCTGGTCGCCGAGGGTGATCATGTCCTCGGGGGCGTCCTCGTCGCGCATCTTGATCTTGAAGCGCCGCTTGATGCCGAACTTGTCACGGATGCGCTCGACGAAGTCCGGGAACTCGACGGCGATGCCCACCATGATGTACCGCACGTCCTCGGCGTGCACCTTGACGCGCACCTTGCGGATATCGGGCCGCCGCGACTGGCCCCGCGACGACCCCGACGCCGACGACGTGTTCGCCCGCCGTACGGGTATCATCTCGAAGTCGCCCTCGTCGAACGAGTCGTAGTCGCTGCCCACCTCCTCCTCCTCCTCGATCGACCGCGGCGCCGGCTGATTCCGGCGCCTGCTTCCGCCTTGTTCCACAGCACCATTGTACAGGTCATAGACGTCGTCCGGATAGCCTTCGTCGCCGTTCCTTGACCTCCTGCTCCTACTTGCCTCGTTCCTAGAGTAGCTTCGCTGGGGTGGCGATCTCGCTTCGGACGCGGCCCGGCTGGGTCCTCTGCGCTCACTTGGCGGTGAATTCGTTTTCTGATACCGATCGTTCCGCGCGTTTTCGGGAATGTTTAGCTTGGCCGGCATCGGTTTCGGTCCATTGCGGACAGATGCACCTCGGCTTAGCTGCTGCGTGTGCTTGTCGTTCTCTGGCGGTGGCGTCGGCGGGAAGGCGTTGCGAGCATTCGGAGGCTCGGACTGTTGTCTCTTACTCTGCAGCCCTGGCTTGACAAGATTCGTGGCGGCGAACGAGATATTGTCCATTGGCCGGTCATCCTTGACCTCGGCGCTCCTTCCAGCATACTTGATTTCCGAACCAGCGAAACCGGTGAAGGCGTTGGCGCGATCCGAAGCTGCCACCAAGCGAGCTTTACCCAGGTAATCCTTCGTCTTCAAATTCCGTACTTTCGCTTCGTTCGGTCGGTATACAACACCCACGGGGATCGAAAACACGGTGTAGCCCTGCCCAACTGGTTAAACGTAACCCCGGAAATAGCGAAGAAGTCCTCCTACCTCGGCTTCCTCTCTTATAGCCTCATCAATAACATTATGATCTTCGACAACTTTCTCCTTCACCGCGTACATGAGGTCCTGCATACCCGCTTCCTTCTGCTGTAGGTAAATATAACAGAGACCGCGATTGAAAAGAACCTCGCAGGAGTAGAGCTTGAAAAGAAGGCCCAGCTGCGCATAGTCGATCATCGTATTCCCTCTCAGGTATAGTAGGGTGTCGTTGAAGTTGGCCAATGCCTCCTCGAAGTCGCCAAGCAGGAAATTCGAAACTCCTTGTTGGAAGTAAGCCACAGCAAGATACTGGTCTAACTGTATTGCCCGCTGGTAGCATTCGACCTGTACACAGGTGTTAGCACATTATAAAACCAATGGCTCGGTCGATGCATACAGCTTTCTCGTGTTCGCCGAGGGTGGCGTGAATAACGCCCATGTTGAAGAGAATCTTGGACGTATCCGCGATGTTGTCGAATTCCCTCAGCGCCTCCTCGAATTCATTGTTGTCATACCGGCCAAGGGCCGACACCCACGTTTCTATTTCCTAGGGTTAGTTAGCAAAGATATGATGCCATCTACCCACTGAGATCATCCCCTTACCTGCTTTAAGGACATTTTTCCGGCCCCCAGACGGGGTATGAATTGTTGTCGAAGCTGCTCTTTCCAGACACGAACTTAAAATCTTCCCGGCGATTTGAAGGCTGAATCTTCGTGTCTCGCTTTGGGATCAGTATAGGGGGAGCGTGGCCGTCAAAATCGCCAGGGTTGATAAGAGGGGCCTTCTCGCTTTAATTTGCGCTGGTGTTTCCACTGAAAGCAGTAGTTGGGCTGGGAGTGTCCCGCTTTTGCCGTTGCTCCTGGTCTTGGCCGATGGCTGGCTATTTTAAAATAGCCTCCCTCGCTTAGATAGGGTCTGATACTTGTAGCTCTTTCTTAATGGAGGCCAACAGAAACCATGTGCACATCCCCCTCCCAAAAAAAAGAAAAGCAAGTAATGATACGAGGCTAGCGAGGTCAGGACGCGAAGAGAGAGCTGCTAGTGCAAACAGTTATGCTCCTGCAAAAGCGTGTCGCCGGAAGGGTTAGGTAGGTTGGCCGTGGGTGGGATATGTAGGTACAGATGCACAATGCCAACGGACCGACAAGGGGATCGAAGAGGCGATCGATCACTCTCAAGATACAGTGTAAGTGTGGAGTTGGAGTATTAGTCTCTTAGCACGCCCCGGAAGGAATGTATTAGGTCAGTGATGAGAACGATAGACTTGCAGCTTAATGCTATTCGTAGATTGAAAAATGAGTGAAAAGAAGGGAATCGGACGGCGAAGCCAGCGCGTAGAGATTGATGGAGAGTGGTTGAGAAGGAGGTTAGTACATAGATATGATGGCCAAACAGGGCAATTGGGCCATTGAACAAGAACTGCAATGGGGCGGGCTGGGTAATATCATGCAGAGCTATGTATGGAGAGATGTCTCTTTTCAGACGGACAAGACGCCGGTGCCCGTGCGTGCGGCCAGAGAGTTCGAAGAGAGGGGCGTCAGGGGTTGCTATGGAGCAGGGGGTTCATTGGTGTGTGACCATCTCGGACAAGAGAGGATCGTGGCGGGCGCTTGGCTGAAGGGGGGCCTAGGGGCTCCGACTGAGCGAGACGGAGAAGCATATTCGTCTTCTCTCATCCCATGTCGGTTCCCAGCCCGCCGTCTCATTTACGTCTAAAGAAAACATATACGGCGGCTGAAGCAGGCGCGCATGCTCGTTCGTCAGCTCCTTCGTACTGTAGTATCAACCATGCCAGCCAGCCCTAATCGTACGTACGTCGTACAGGCTCGACGCAATTGTGTATCAAACGGCACAGGAAGAAGGGATATGTCTGGCCGATAGGGTCCCTTCGAAAGAGGCGATGCCCAAGACCACTCGGGCTACCGAGGCCTGAGCAGTCACAGGACCGCCTCTCGAGCTGCCATTGCCCAACTTCCTCTCTCTGCAAGTTCAGCCAATCCAGGATCGTGAAAAATTCATGTCGAGGTCTGACAAGGATCGGAGGTGAACTAATATCCGCCAGCTGCAGCTCGTAGCTATAGCTATCACCAGCCGGTTGTCTTGGCCGACGAAAGATGGAGCATTCATTGCTCCGTCTTGGGTCATCATGCAAATGATATGTGCTGCATCGTCAGATCCTCTTGATAGTTACATAGGCCAGCAAGTAATGGGCCGTGACCTCGGTCATGCTATGCATCTCGAATTTGTGACGTCTGCGAATGAAGCGATGCCATTGTGAACGTTTGTTGCCAGAGGGACCCGATGATTGGATATCCGCTCGCAGTTAACCGCCGACAAGCCCCGCTTGCCCTACCATGACAATCGCTGTCAGGCTCGGTAAGGCAAGCAAACGGAAGCTACTGCAATTCCCAATCCCAGAAAGTGCCATGTCTTTCCTACATACGTGTACATAGGCATTCCTAGTTGGGAATTGGGGGGCGGGGGGACGCCGAATTCCACCATGCACGATGTATTCTAGAAATATAATCCAGCCTATCCTTGCTGTGGGCAGAGCAAAGTCTACAATGCGGGCACTTGGGACGTTGGGTGACTACCTAGTTAGTAAGTTTCCACCACCGTGGTTCTCGGTATCACTTGCAGCAGCACTACCTACAGAGGTCCCTGTAATGATGCTACTCACCATGCGCCAGCTGCGCTCGAGTCTTAACAACTCACAACCTTTGTATATAACATCTAACACACAGCTGTTTTCGCAGTAACAATGTACCTACTGTACATACATAATCCTCAATCCCGGTTGTGACATTCTTCAGATGAGGTGACCGTTGACAGATCCTGAAGCAGACCTGCTGCTCGCTAACTCTGAGGCTCTTAAGCAGCTGCAGAGATCGGCAGGGAGCCCCCCCCTAACTAGCCCGCCCAAACCGTAACTTTAGTAGCCTGACGTCTCAAGCATCATATTTCGAAACTTGTCTCTTCCACAAGCTTGTAAGGGGAGGGCGAATCAGAATCAGCTCTGCTTCCTACATATCGACATCAGACGAATTGTCCCAGTCGAACTGTAAACCGCGAAAGGTGTGTAATGGTGCATATGTATGAAGTAGACATCGATACCTGGATTTGGCAGTAATGTGACGTGCTCTGTCACATCGCCAGAGTAGCATTCTTTAGAAGGCTTGTGGGGGCCGATGCGAGTATAGGTGTTACCGCATTTGTGAGCAGCCGAATATCCCTTCAATATTAGAATACCTACGTATACGTAAAAGCTGTACTCAACGATCCCCGGTTTTACTGAGGCATACTTACAGTACGCACCTACATGTAGGTAGCTTTTATGACTACGACTTCCACGAAACGAAAGTCGAATCCGAGGGTTGACGCGGCATCGCGTAGGTCAATAATAATGCTATTATCTACCAGGGGACTAGCTGCGTCGGGTTTCAATCCCCTGCCCGGCAATTTGCTCACCCGGACTGTAAGCAGTGTAGCCAGTTTCATGCGTTGATCTACAGAATCTGAACATCATCCTTGCTCGCGAAAAGAAATCCCCCACGAACTCAATAGAAAATTTCATATGTAACTCTTGTAGCACACATTTACCACATACGTAGAGATCAAACCAGACGGGAGCCGACCATTCCCAGCCGAAAAAGTCTCCCGGGAAGTTCATAAGTACAAGTGGGAGCGTGAAGCAGAAGGCTTGGCCGCCAGAATGGTTGGGTGCTGATTGTGCTATACGGGACACTCGCCCGAGAGGAAGGAAGGTGGTATGTTTAGATCGACACACGCAAACAGAACATGGTTTCGAGCTTCATCTGCTTCCAGCCGGAGACGGCTTTTTGAAGATTCCCAGGCTGGTGTCCCATGCGTAAGCACATGTGTCATCCCAGGACTTCGGAGGCCGTGTTATCGCTCCTCGCGCGCGAACCCCATATCATTACCTACTACCCATTATCATTAGATGATGTGATAAACCCGTGGTGCCATTGCAGCCCCAGATCATACGACGGCCATGTGGCCCCCGGCAGGCAACGAAAACCCTATCTCGCCCTTGTTCGGAAGGCAGACGAGATAGACATCGGACGATGCCAGCTACCCGCCGATATACGTAGGTAGGTAGCCAAGTTCAGATAATGCACGCTTGTCACATGCACAAAGGATGGCTCTACGCGGAGGAAAGTATACTGATTGGGATGCCAAGGACCAGCACCAAGAGATCCTGTTCTTCCTATTGCTTCTTGAAACTCCAAACTATCCTTTAGGATCTGACCCATCAGCCTGTGCGGTCCCCGTCTCGAAAGGGCATGGGCCGACCATTCGGGCGCAGCCGAATCTGCAGTGGAACTCTTCAGACGACGGAAGTAGCTCCCGCACCTAGGATGGAACGTCCTGAGTCAATCTCTGGCTGGCATTGGATGTACATAGGCACGGAATCCCTGAACTTCGCAGGGTGACCAAGAAAGAGTATGGCAAGGCTATCCAAGTAGATACCAACACGCTGCTCTATGATATGTAATATCCAATACCTAAAAGAGCAACGATTCGTGTCATATCATGCCTTTCCTGACCTCGTCTTTCCGCTCTTCCCAGAGCGTCTTCCCCGTGCAGGAACACACTGTCTTATCATTGTCCCATACACCAGCACTCCTTGCAATAACCCCAACAATCGTGTCCTCGTCGTTCTTCAAGTCTCCATTGCCCTCTTCCTGCCGCGAAACAACCATTGCGTGGCCAATCACCTCCCAAACCTGGAAGGGGTGATCCAGGAAGACAGCGCCACGACCGTCCTTCCCGACTTCGACTGTCCCCAACACGCCACGCGGTTGTGTCGTTCCGCTACCGCCAGCCCAGACCGGACCCGTAGACGTAGCACCATATTTTAGATCACCATATTGACGTATTGTAGCTGAGTACACACCGGGCGTGACCCCACGAACCGTCAAGTCTACGAGGGTCGCCTCGGGTGAGACCTGCACCATGCGAGCTAAACCTCTGACTTTTCTGTCTTTGACTCCAGAATCTGCTGTCGCTGCGTCAGGGGCTGAGGCTGGCACTAGCTCATCACCACCTTGAAGGTTGTGGTGATATGTCTCTAGGATGCACACAGCTGCGCCTGCAAGCCGTTTTCACCAAGGGATCTGCGTCAGCTAACTGAAATCCCAACGTCTCGAGCCAGGTTCATGTTAAAAGAGGAAACATATTACTACGGTGAAGCAATAAGAAATCAGGATAGCGGGTATGCATAAGAGAGAGTGATCGGAAGAATGATGCGACTGGCTCCTATCTGGTAAAAAGAAACATGTTCCGGCACTCACTGTTTGATGCTCCTGATCCTCGTAAGATAGCGTCCCGCCCGGTGGCTTCGATGGCGCGGACAATAGCAGACGGTGAAACTGTCCGGCTTGCGCCGTTAGCCAAGCAAACCACTGGAAATCCTCGCTAACACCATCGTAGCCGCTCGTGTGGAGTGGCAATGGGAAGGCCAATCTTACCAGTGCCCTCAACTGTTACGAGCTGATCTTTGAGGCTGACATCAACCTTGGCGATCCCTTCCAGACTGTAAAGCGAATCTGAAACGGACTTGACGCAGTGGTCACATGTCATAGGCACGGCAAAAAGCGTCTGATAGTTTGTCTCTCAGTCTTTTTTATGAACTTCGAGTCCGATGGAAGACCCAAGACCAACCTGGAAAGGAGTCTTGACTTTATTCTGAGTCGCAGCCATCTTGCTGGTCTCGGTGGCAACAAGGCGACTTGTAAGGCCGTTTCGCTTTTGCCGGTGTAAATCGTGAAAATAATATGCAGTAGCGGAGCCAAGCGAAACGAAGCCAGTGGTTGTAGCAAAGGAACGAAACGAGATGTTATGGAAATATCTCAACACCATAATAAGACAGGTCAATGTCTAAGGTGGAATGCTAAAGAAGGGAAAGGGCCCGATTGCCAAAGAAATGCCCATGATTGCGCTGCTGAATCAGGCGTCACCTACATCGATCGAATTAACCCACCTCCTCTTACTAGCGATTTTGATGCTGCTTTGAAATCGCATTCCCTACTTCGGTGCTCTTCGGTTGATGTCTAGCTTAGGTAAGCTACATGGAAAGAGCTCCTCTGCGCAACCACATGGCAAAAGTGGGGGGAGGAGCATCGGTGCGCAAATGTCAAAATCACCGACGCTTGAAGCCACGTGACTGGCCGGCACCTCCCAAATTTTGGAGCTTCAAGGTTCTTGGTATCCAACACCCCCAAGCTCAGGGTTCGAGAATCGCCAATCCCAACGGCGATAACATCAATTGAGGCCTACTACCGCTGTCAGGTCAAACCTGCGGCATCCCGCCATACTGGAGGAGGGAAGCAGGAATATAATAGTCAGGGGTCTAGGTCCCTCGAGGCGCAAATATGTCGCAGACAATCGGGCTGGTAAGCTCCCGTTCCCCTTCACTGCTCCTATAACTTGCATGGCCTTGATGTCGGTCAGTCAGTAGCTCACAAGCAACCTTCTTATAGACGAGACTGGGCTACTCGCGGGTATGGCACCACATCTCCGCGGCCGCGCCGCACCCGACGCTGTCAACGCAGCCGAACGTAACGCCGCCGTCGCTCGGGCGCCTCGCCTCGCGCATCGCCGTGATACTGATGGGCAAGCACAAGCCGATCTGGGACCCGTCAACGGACTGCGGCGACTACGTGGTGGTGACGAACTGCGCGGCGCTGCACCTCACGGGCCATAAGAAGTGGCAGAAGATGTACTACCGGCACAACACGCGGCCCGGCAGCCTGCGCAGCGTGACCATGGACGTCCTCATGGAGAAGCACGGCGGCGCCGAGGTGCTGCGCAAGGCTGTCAGCGGCATGCTGCCCAAGAACCGGCTGCGGGACAAGAGACTCGCGCGCCTGAAGGCCTTCGAGGGCGACGCCCATCCCTACAAGCACAATCTGATCAGGTTTGGCGGTGTCGAGGTCGGTAAGGAGGGATGGGAGGGTGCCGTGAAGGCTATCAGGCAGGCAGATCTTGAAAGGTTATAGTGAGTGAGAGGAATTCGTATTCCAGTCTGGATAGGTGTCGCATCTCAAGTGACCCCTAGGGAAACAAGATTTCAGGGACGAAGAATAGCCGCTGCTGAAACTGTGCGGCTCTGTATATCTATCTGCCTTGTACCACGTAAGTGTACACGTATAATGAATGAAAGCACCTCACGACAGTAAGGTATGATTTATGAACTGCGAGGGGCATGATGTCGAACATAGAATACAAACTGACCCTGATGGGTTGCTCGATCAACATCGGGAGTCAAAGCTAAGGTTGGCTAATCGACATTAGGAGCGCATTCCCAATAAAAACGAAAGGAACATCTCAGAGACTCTGAATATCTTAATTAATATGTATGGTATCTAATAATAGGTATTATAGCTGCTGCGAATTAGCATAGACAACTTGACCCGGATCTAATAATGATCTGCTAAAATAATTGTATGCCCAGAACCCCGGAATCCCATAAGCCACGGATGCGCCGAATCATGATTAATTGAGAACCCAAAGGCTAAGAGCGCGAAACCGTGCACTTGATGAGGCCGTTAGGGTCCGATTGAGGGGCGTAGACCTCTGCGTCCTTGCCTGTGTTCTTGAGGCCCTTGTGCCACGACAGGTCTACGAGATGAGTTTAGTTAGCAAGCGAGCTTCTACCGGGGTCGGGTGCAAAAAAAGACTTACCGATCTCAAAGTAGTGCTTGTTGGGGAGTGCTAACGAGACCGACGCAACGCCCGGGGCGGCCTCGAGGATCTTCTCGCTCATCTTGTACATGGTGGCCTGGACCGAGGGGCTGTCCTCCTCGGCGAACGTCTTGAGGCAGATGTTGCGGGCGTCCTCCCACGCCTTGCCGAACGCGCTCACCTTCTCCTTGAGGGCCGCCAGCGTCGGGAACGTCGTCCACTTCCAAGTGGCGTCCACGTCCGTCGACAGGATGCGATCCCAGGTCTCGGGCAGCGTCGTGAACTCGTCCCGCACGAAACCGTGGAACTGGGAACCCGTGCTCTTGAGGACCAGCAGCTTCGCGATGCCGCTCGTGACTTCGATACCCTCGCGCGTGACCCGGACCTCGGCGTTGCGCGTCTCCTCGCCGTCCCGCAGGAAGCTGTGCGGGTGCGGCTTGCCATCCACCACCATACGCGTCCAGCGGTGCACCACGACTCTCACGTTGGCGACGCTGATGTGCGGGTACGTGTCCAGGAAGTGCTGGCCCAGGATGCTCGCGTATAGTTCCGGCGGGTTGACCGGGTGTTCCTTGGCCTTGATGTAGATGGTGTTCTTGATCGAGTCCGTGGCCACTACGACGCTGTTGTCCGCCTTCGTGTACGACAACTCAATCTGGCCCTCCAGCATACAGCACACGGTCATCTCCGTCACCGACTGTGTACCCGCGGCCTCGTCCCTGTGGACCTTGCAGACTCGGACATTGTCCTTGCCGTAGCGTGCTGCAGATAAGACAGCCATCGATGCGATTACCGTGTCTTAATGTAAATGAAGAAATGAGAGGCACGAAGGTGAGAAGATTCGGGATCTCTAGTAAATAGTTGGACGCCGCTCCCTAAGTGATATGATGCAATAGAGGATGGTCTACGGTTGGTGCAGCTGAGTGAATGGACAGAGGCGGCCGTGATGCACGGGCTAGCAGGGGGGAGGCCCTATGAGAATTGTGAATCAATATCCTGACAAGAGACATGAGATGGCGGGAGGCGAGGTTACACATTTATACATCTATCTACCTAACAGGGCAAGGAAGGTTTGTTAGCTATGATTCGGGTTAGGAGAGACCGCATAAGCCGCAACCGCAGCAGCCCCAGGATTCGGGATGTAACGAGCCCCGGACTTCGTAACAAAGCTCGACGCTACACCCAGCCATCTATTGGCACCTTCCCTCCTTCAACAGTCTGGAGCCCACCTGGATAGCGGCGTCGCGCTGATCCCCAACGAATAGGAGCTAGAAGGGATGTCTGAGATAGACAGATGGGCCTAATCTTGCCGAGATGTGGGGAGTAAGGTGAGTTCCCAAGGCCCGACTCAGCGACTCGTGGTGCCTTGTGTCATCCGGAGTTCGCCGGCGGCGGCAGGTTCCTTGGGCATGCTGGCCGGCGTTGGCCACGTCTGGACGAAAACATCAGGCAGTTTTGAATAATAGAAACCCTCGAGCCAGCGCCGGTCCTGTCAAATCTGTCCTCGCGAAATTTGACGATATGGCTTATCCTTTTCTCATTCAGACAACCCCGTGATTGCGTCTTCCCAAACTCTCTCTCTCTAAACACCAGGTTCACGTCGGTCTGTCCCTGGGATCAGATCAAAAAGCGGCCTCGAGGACATGGCGTCGGGTTGGAGGGGGGGTTGGATGCTACAAGGGGTTGTGTAACGAGCGCGGAATTCACTCAGGATGGTTGCGCGCTGAAAAGGTTCGCGCGAGGGGTATTCAGGTACACTGCCTTCCTCAGAGCCTGCAGTGGTGCCATACTACCTACTATTTGCGGGGTCACAAGCTCGAAAGATTTACTTAATGCCGGACAACAGCACTCATGTCCGTCCTTGACTGAGCAGAGGTTGAAGTTCGACCTCCCACAAGCAGCGACGCATGCGCTCCTCACCAGCTTCAGCATCGTCCTGGGAACGCTGGCTTTAAAGCAAGGAGGGCGCAGCACGGCTCTGCCTGCAACTTTCGCGTGCGCGAGCTCCTCCCGAAAAAAGATCCTGGACGAGGAAGCTTTCAGTCCTGGAAATGCGGGTAACTGAGAGGGCAAATCCACGGCGATTGCGCCATTTTTGGAACGCAAACCCAGAAACATGCCTTCCTCGGAAAGGCAATGCCGTGAAAAAATCTGCTGGTCGCTCTTTTTCGGGGGAAGTATTCTTTTTTTTTCAACAGCGGAAATAAGGGTTGCTAACTATCTGCCAGCTTTTGTGCCCCCTAAGGAGATGGAAAGCTATCTGGCTAACTACCTAGACAGATCATAGGATTGAAGCAATAAGAAAAGGAATGCTCCACTGTGAAATGCTTTGGCAACCTTAGATTCGACCCGTGTCGACTCGGTCATACAACGTTATAATGTTCGGTTATCTTCCATTACTCGATGTCGGGGTGGGATCTCTACCAGTGACTGAGACAGACTCCTGAAGGTGAAAACCATCGAGTTGTGATGGAATTTGGAGGTTGGACGGGAGCTCGGGGCCTTAAGTGCATGCATATTGCATAAGCGTCATATGCCACTAAAGCGCTCATCTCTCGGGTTGTCCTCCTAAACTATCAGGATGTGGACATCGCTAGCCACGGAAACCACCTGTTATCTCAGAGATGGCTCGCAGATATGAAGAACTATCCGCTACGCGTAATCGTAAATCTCAGGGAGCGTCCATGGATAAGATTTGATACTCAGTCCCCACCAACTCGTCCTATTTACAATCACCGTCCTGGGAAAATGTGAACAGCTGTTAGCAACGACGCTAAGCCATATGCGAGGGCCATTGGACTGTACGTAGGACTCCTTCCACGCGGCTGGGTTGAATCGGTAGTTGGACCCTGATTAACAAGTTACAAACTGTACAAGAGTAAAAATAGCGACAGACAGGCCCAAAGTAACATTTCTTGATTTTCAACCCCATATTGACGCCTTGATCTGTATCGTCCTACAGCAAGGCAAACGGCCTCATCCAGCCTGATATTCATGGGACTCCTCAGAAAGTACTATCCAGGTGTATTAGAACGACGTGAGGCGGTGTGTATGACCAAGATACAGCCTAGCTGTTTCCATTGCTTAAGTGCCGTTCACTCAGGCTTTAAGCCATTGAAAATTGCTCTTTTGCTATAGTGATTGGAGGTCGATCATTGTATGTACTTGGGAGGTTGGCCAAGTGAGCAGAGTGGTTAGCTCCTGAGCTATGAATCTCCATTTGAAGCCACCATAAATGTGTCTAGTAACCAACATCAGACCCAGCCTCACAATCTTACATCCATTCATCCTTAACCTGGATGTGACCAAAAAGGTTCTGCTAAGCTTCACTGTCTCTAGGCTCAGCTTGGCGATACTAGGTAAGTCTACCGTGCTTGAAGTGAGGTTGTCATGACCTACCTATTTTACTTCCGTACGCAACCGAACCAATGATATGGACTGAACGAGGAAGGGGTCACTGAGAATCAAAGCCGGGTATGTAGTGATGGGCAACACCCTAAACCTCTATATATGCACCGGTGGTTCCCAGCTATCCCAGCTATCCCAGTTCTTAGTTAGCCATAAATATGGAGTCCGAGGGAACTGTTACTGCGGTTGAGAATGTCGACTTGGGAGACTCCGGGTCTTCCTTAAAGAAGATATAGATCCGCTACCAGACTGGACCAGTCAGTACCACTCGGAGCCCTGTATGGAAGACGCCTATACGACCAAAGCCGAGGGTTACTATACCTTTAACTACGGGCTACACTTCAGCTGGGAACATATGCCTTCGAGCTAGTTCTACGTAACTGCGATTACGCAGGCCATGGCTGAATGTCGTTATCAAGGAGGGCATGCGGATCTTCCCAACCGCTATTCCCCGAGGACTCAAGCAATGACCTATCTATCGTCGACGGTGCTGTAAGTAGAAAGGACTAGTTAGTAATCCGACACAAGCACAATGATATGCGTGAACCTTGGAGAACACATATGACCAGAAGCTATATTCGAACGGGGCCGTGTCAAGGGGAGAGTGGCAGCAAGTCAAGGAGATCATAGGTTCAGGCAACATGGCAATTTGGATTTAACGAGGTTAGCATCGGGACCGAGTGTCCAGGATGGTCCAATCAAGAAATGACGGATCCGGTTTATCCACAGGGAAGCAATGACTACTGCAAGCCCCCAAGGCTATAGCTTTTGCCGATGAAATTCGGCCTCAGATGTTACTAATCAAGAGTTCCGGTATTACCAGCTGTAGACCAACGCTATACCTATTGCTACATACAGAACACGTCTAGCTTAGATATACATAGGTAGTTACTACCAGCTCTTGCTAACGTTGAGTAGTTGGGAGTTACAGCCCTTATGATGAATGACATCCGATGGTCAAAAAGAATGCTTCAAGATTTGATATTTGGTACTTGGGTTAAGGTTACAAAGTGCATATAGTAAGTCGGATGAGGCTGGTTAGGGCTAGAGTTATATTGTACTGCCGAAACTTATACGATGCAACAAACCCCACCCCCAGCCCCGACCCTCCATCATTCTTGGCACGCCCTGGTCTGGCCTGGTTCTAGTGGGAGTGTTGGTCGCACCTTGGGTAACGCCCTAAACTTGCTTGAAGTCAATCCCACCTGGCACTTAGGTATGTACCTACTATGGTGGATGGATGAGATACCTGGGTAAAGCCAACCGATTTGGACTCTTCCAGTGATGATGGTATTTATAACAACCATCATATTGTTCTTTTGTCACTGCCAGATTTGATCTGTGCACTTGTTTTTAAGTCGCTAACATTTCCAGCTAAAATAGTTACAGGGCAGGGCAGAAGTCAAAGCATTCAATTATAAAGTCCCCTGGGTTGGGTGACTGCTGTAGCACACTCGTTGAACCTCGTCGTCGCTGCCTCAACCAACAGGTCGGTTCTGATATTTGACATCACGTCATATCACAACACGTCACGTATAACGAAACCGAAGATTTTCCCCTGGATCGCCGACTGCCAAATCAACAGCAATCCCTATACCTTCTCCAATCTCGCCGAAGCCTTCCTTCCCAACACTGCCGACATCTGACATTGCGATACCGTCGACCTCCTTTTCCGTCGCCTTCTTTGTCCCTGATCTGTACCTTGTCGCATGCTCTTTATGCCATTCCTTCGAAGCGAACCATATTTGCGACCGAGATCCCCCAGATCATCTATGCGACTGTTATAAGCGAATGACCTGCCAGTGGGGATTGTCCCAGACGGCAGATATTAGGCTGGGACTGCGACCATGCTAAGTAGCTCTGCCGTGCCACCGCAGAAGTCCTTCAATACGCAGAATTCCGCCTCGTCCAATCCCTCCGTTTTGGCTGGCCGCACGAGCCTAGATCGGGATGGTTCCTCCCTTAGGCCGCCTGCCTCCAACTCCGGAGTGCGGAACGTATCAGGGTCGACCGTTTCCTTTGCGCCCAGTGCCCCTTCCCTCAACCCCTCACCTGGCCCGGGCACTTTCAGTTCTGAACTGCGCAGTCAGATGATGACATCGAGGGCGGGTTCGAGGGCGGATGCCTATAGCTTGGACAAGCTGGATGAGGATGATGGATTTGAGGTCGAACATACCCTTGCTGCCCTGAAAGATTCGCTCAACCGTGAGTTGAAGATCAGAGAAGGGAGCGAGAACTTGCTTGAGGCGTTGAATGCCAAGAAGGCCAAACAGACTAAGGAACAGCGCATCAGGGTTGAGGCTGAACTTACTGCCTCTAATTCGAGGATCAAGGAGTTGAAACAGAAGATCCATGATGCACAGAAGACTAAGGCAACACCAACCACACCGACAAGAAATCGCACTGATGGTGCGTTCCCGGGCGCTGTCGTGCGCTCACCCGCTAGTGCCTCGAGAAGTGCTGTGGGATCCGAGTTTGATGAGCCGACAGAATCGCCAACCTTCGCCCTTGCCGAGATATTACAAGCTCTCGAGGTTGAGGGCATGACACCCGAGTACTACGTGGGGCGCGCGAACAGTCTTGTCGATCTCTTCAAGAGGTATCCGACGCTTAAGTATGACCTGGTGTGGTCCATTTTCGGAGATCGAATGCAGGTCATGCTTCTAAGCGGGAGCAGGGAAGTGGTGGCAGCAGGATACAGGATGCTTCGATATGCTATCTCAGACATTGCCTCACTCAAGAAGATACGCAGTCTCAACACGGATTATAGCGTGGTCGTCTCTCTCGCCAAGGATCGAAAGGCAGACGTAGAACGCGAACAAGCTCTCAAATTCGTCCGGGCATTTCTGGATGTGAAAGGAGGGGTCCGTGAGGTATCTAGAGCACTCGTCAGAACTATTGCCGCCATCGCCGAACAGGCTGAAGATAGGTTGCGGCCAATATGCATAGAAACTCTGGCCGAGATACTAGTGCGAGATCCGGCATTGATTGCAGCGACGGGCGGAATAGCTCCCATGTCAGACGCACTGACAGAGGGTACTTATAAGTCTCCTGAGTCGCTATCTTCTGCATTCCTCTTTTTGCTCGATACCCCACACAGACGCAGATTTCTACGGGCAGGGTACGGGTTAGAGGTCTTATTCACAGCATTTACGGATGCCCTTTTCTCGTTCGAGGGTGTTGCAAAACAGAACGCTAAGGCAATCGGGTCCGCTCTCAAGTCTTGGTCTGGTCTTATGACCCTGTCTATGTTCGACTTCAGAGCCATCCGATCGTTGATCTCCAGCCTGATGCTCCCGAATCCCGGAGTCCGAGACACCATCCTGGACCTGCTTTACTCGCTACTCCGCATAAAGCCGCCGGCCTGGGCAACGTCATACCTAGCGGGCCGCCGCTTGACTACGTATGGTAGAGTAACGACACTGAAATCCGGAAATTCTAGCAAAGGACCAGCGATTTATGAGGACGATGGTGCCGAGCAGAATTTTGTAGAGCATTACACTGCTCTGCTCTTGGCCATCTTTATCAGAGCAGGAATGATGCCCAGTTTACTTCAGGTTGCACAGGAGGCAGAGGATCCAACGTTAAAGCGGAAAAGTACTCTGCTCATTGGAGAGACATTAAAACTCGCCAGCCGCATCCTTCCGCCGTCGTGGAGTAGCGAGTTGCAGTTACTCCCCGAGCTTTTCTCGGTGGCCGCCCAATTCAAGGACAACGAGAAACGGTTCAATGCCACCGGCATCGTATACCAAATAAGCAGCGTTAGCCGGACGCTATACCGGTCGTCCCCGTCTGGCTATACGGCCGGCCATCTACCGTCGAGCAGCGCAATAGAACGCCTGGGGCCTGTAGAAGAAGCACCGAAACCGAACACCTCAATGAACACAGACGATACCACGTTTCGCCAGCTCTTGATCGACTCGGGGGTTCTCGGAAGCTCTAATCCCTCTAAGTGGAACTGGGACGTCGTCCTGCGCATCATCGAAGGCCCCTTGATGAACGGCAAGCGTCTTGAGGAGGCTGTCAAAGCATCAAAGTTCGGGAAGAGAATTATGAGCTTCTATCGCCCATTTAAATACAGGTTCTCTGAAATTAAGAGCACGCGGAATACACAGAAATACGTCCGTGTCGGATGCGCCTTTATCCACACGCTACTACAGACGGCTGAGGGGGTGAGGTATCTCGCAGATCACAAGCTGCTAAGACAGATAGCGGAATGTCTAGCACAATGCGATCCGGTAAAACTCTCGTCTACATGGATGTCGCAAGATCATGTGTTAACCTGTGAGCGCAGACGAGCGGTCTGACCGCGCCGGACCCTATGTTCTCCCGAGATCGCCTAGAGAATACACTCTGTGGGGGCTACTTCGCTATGTTGGGCGTTTTAAGTAGCGAGCCTAGAGGTTTGCAGATGCTCGAGAGATGGCGAATATTCAACATGGTGTATCACATCGTTGATCTCAAACAAAGGCCGGATCTCATCAAGCTGCTATTGTCGAATTTCGACTACAGCATTCCAGGCCAGCCTCGCGTGTTGCTCTCGAAGGCCTTAACGGCCGGAACCAAGGAAATTCGAATCCACGCCACGAACGTCCTACGGAAATTTGCAACATTGCAACGAGTTTCCGCAACGGGCCAGGTCATCGCAGACTCCAAGTGGGCGATCCAGATGTTGGTGACGCAGCTCTACGATCCAGAAGTAGAAGTTTGTGCTACAGCCGTCAAGATTTTGGAGAAAGCCTGCAACAACAAGAACATGCTGGAATACATAGTGGAATGCCGGCCGGCCCTCGATCACCTGGGTGAAATCGGAGCGCCTTTACTACTACGGTTCCTTTCAACGTCCATCGGTTATCACTACTTGGATGGCCTGGATTACATTAGCAATGAAATGGACGACTGGTTCCTAGGACGTAATGATACCTATGTTAGCCTTATCGAGGCTAGCTTGGCGCGTTCCTTCGTTGATACTTTCGACGATCAGCCGAGTCGCATCAGCATATATGAAGACGAACTGGACAGCGATCAAGACCATCAGGTGCCTCCTCACTTCTATCGCGAGCTAACCCGGACCAAAGAGGGGTGCAAGTTGCTAGAGGAAAAGGGACACTTTGAGGAATTCGCCACCACAATTCGTGACTACGGGATGCAGTCGGATGACCTGGAGCTCATGACCAAAGTCAAAGGTTGTATGTGGGCTGTCGGGAATGTCGGCTCAATGGAACTAGGCGCCCCCTTTCTAGAGGCAACGGATGTTGTGGGGCATATTGTCAAGATCGCCGAGTCCCATGAGGTGATGAGCCTCAGGGGAACGGCATTTTTCGTCCTGGGCCTGATCTCGAGGTCGTTGCATGGGTTCGAAATGCTTGCAGAACACGGCTGGGAATCGAATACGACTCCGCTTGGAACATCCTTAGGGCTATGCGTTCCTTCGAACTTGTCCAACTTCTTCTCGTTTCAACCTTGGAAGCATGAGATACCCGCATCCATCGAGCTCCCCGACTCCCAGAAGACGATACCGGAACCTCCACCAGCAGAGGTCAAGGAAGAAGACGATACGAATCGGCGCATCCTAGAGTTGATGGTCGCGTTAGGCGACATGGTCCTCTACAAGAAGGCTAAGCAAGAGCTACTCCAATTGCGACACCAGAAAGCCCCTGGCTTCCGACAGCCTGCTCTCTTCCGCCGGGTCTTGGCTTATCTAGAATGCCACCATTACAGGTTACCCGATCGACATCTGGTGATCGAACTTTTTGATAAGAGTGTCTTGAGACACATCGTCTACGGCGAGGGCAGTAGTGACGAAGAGAACAGCTCCGGCGACGAACAACGGACGGAACGACAAAGGAGCGTCAGTAACCCAACCGAGACGGATCACCGAGATGCTGTCACACTACAACGGCGCCGATCTAAGTCAGCAGCAGGCGGCGGCCCTAAGTTGAAGGCGCATTTGGATACCGCGAGAACAGCTACTCAAAGATAAAGGACCCAACATGAACAAGGGATACTCAACGAGGCGTGGGCGCCGTGTTGCCATCTTACAGGTGAACTTGCATACATTGGTTTTGAGGCTGGGAGGGCGATTAGTCCCCGGAGCAGGCAGGTGTTTGGTGGCCACAGCCATCGCGATGCGTCTACATGTATGGATGTGCCCATACTTCCACTAGGTCAGCCGGAGGGCGCGTGGCATGCGTGCACCACGAGACCTTGAGACTGTGTTATCGGGCACTTCTGAGTTTCTTCTTAGCCGCATGGATGCATTTTGGTGTTGAGGCGCGTTTGAGAAAGGAGATAAATACCAGCCTAAAATGGGGGTTCCCGAATGCCCATCTCATCATTTCATACGGTGACTGCAGTAGTTATAAGTGAACGTCTTAACCCTCCTTGCCAGGTCCTACTCACATTTCTCCTTTCGTTATTGAAGGGTCGAGATGAAATTCACACTTACTTTTGATATCTCTATATATTTGTTATCTGAGTCTTCTCCTGATAACTCCTAACTCTGACTCCGCTAGACTGCCTACCTGGCATACCCGTCGTATCGAACCAGACAAGTAATAGTTTTATGTCTGAGGGAACTTGAATTTTATTATGCCCAAAACCGAGGCACTTAGATACTATCTTAATAAAAAAGAGCTATAACAACTCGTGTAGGACAATCTAAAGAATTGCTTTTAGATGCATACGGCTATGGTGGTGTAGCTCCAGATAAAACTGTGAGACGTTGAGTCTCGGGCAACGTAAAAAGTGACGCCATGAGAAAGAATACCCCGCCCCCACTTCGCCTTTTACTACACGATGCGGTCCGGGGGGCTTAAGGTAGACTAATAGATTCCTCATACACCTATTTCATGATTTCCATTCGGTGATGACTGCATTTCAAGAGCCTCGCGAGAGCGAGCAGCACCGACAAACAAGTGTAATGGCCAACCGGCGCGTCCTGGTCATCGCCGGCTCGGACAGCTCCGGCGGAGCGTGAGTCGTTCCCTTTTCTCTTTTTCGTGTATATAAGCAGAGTTTCCATCCATGCAGCGAGCAGAATGCTGATACGGGAGACGACGGGTCCCAGGGGTCTCGAGGCGGACCAGAAGGTGATCGCTGCCCACGGCTGCTACGCCATGACGGCGACGACGGCCCTGACGGCCCAGAATACCACCTCCGTCAAGGACATCCACGAGGTGCCCCCGGAGTTCACGAGGAAGCAGATCGACGCCGTGTTCGGCGACATCGTGCCCGGCGTGGTGAAGATCGGTGAGTAGCCGCCGACGGCTTTTTCTTTCTCTGTTCGTGACACTTCTCGTTGACTGACTGTGTTGGGCAACAGGGATGCTGGCTTCTGCCGCCACTATCGAGATGGTTGCTCGGGCACTTAAAGACTACGACGTCGAGACCGTCGTGTTGGATCCTGTAAGTTGTAGACTTGCGAAGCAGCTACATGTCTTCAACGATCCCCCCTCCTTACGCTCGGAAATCATTGTAATGCATTGCATTTAAACGGCAGAAAATATAATATGTTCGGTTCGATAAGAGTGCTACTGACGCTGATGTTTAGGTCATGGTCTCTACTACTGGCGCTCAACTTCTCCCTTTCAAGGCCATGGACGAGTTAAGGACGCTCTTACTGCCACAGGCGTTTATCGTAACACCCAATATACCGGAAGCGAAGCTCCTGCTTTCTAGAAGTGGCAAGGAGTCGATAGACGTACAATGTGTCGGCGATCTCGAAACGTTGGCCCGGAAGATCCAGGAGTTAGGGCCCAAGTGGGTGCTTATTAAAGGCGGCCATGTCCCATTCAAGAGGGACGGAACCATTGCCAGCTCTGACGAGGAAAAGGAGGTAGTTGTTGATGTCCTCATTGGACCGTCCGGCGAGCTCACCAGGATCGAGGGTGCTTACCAGAACTCGAGAAATACGCATGGGACTGGCTGCTCGCTCGCTTCGGCGATTGCTTCGAACCTCTCAAAGGGTATAGAGCCCGTCGAAGCTGTGAGGGCTGCCTGTAGGTATGTCGAAGTAGGTATCAGGACCGCTCCGGGATATGGAAAGGGACATGGCCCCTTGAACCACTTCCATTCCACCTTCACCCTCCCGTTCGCCGCGTGAGTGTTCCAAAAAAAACCATGTTTGAAATCATAGGTTGACAAGGTGCAGTGGACATTTCGTCGAGTATCTTCTGCATCGACCTGATGTTGCGCCTGTCTGGCACCGCTTCGTTAATCATCCATTTGTTCTTGGCATTGGAAGTGGCGAGCTACCCCTGGCGTCGTTCAAGGGTTACTTAGCACAAGACTATCTTTACTTAGTTCATTTCGCAAGGGCAAATGCCTTAGCCTCCTACAAGGCGAAGAACATAGAAGATATTGCTGCGGTGAGCATTCTGGTCTAGTATTGGATTCGCAACGAACTATGGGTATTGACAAGTCGCAAGGGAGCGAAAATAGTGTCTCATATCCACACGGAGATGAGCCTCCACCTTGCCTACTGTAAGGATTTCGGGATCTCAAAAGAAGAGATAGAAGCGACGGAGGAGCACCAAGGTAAGCGAGCGACTATTTGTCTTGCTGACATCTACTATCGGTATACTGAAACCCCGGGCAAGCATGCACTGCATACTCCAGATACCTGCTCGATATAGGCCAATCCGGAGATTGGATCGGTCTACAGACAGCGCTCTCGCCCTGTCTTCTCGGCTACGGAGCCATCGCCAAACAGCTCCACAGTGACCCGGCGACGAGGAAGGACGGCAACACCTACTGGCGTTGGATCTTGAACTACGTGGCGGACGACTACGCCGAAGCGGTGAAGACCGGGTCGGGTAAGAACATTTCCCGTATAGTTATCCCACAATACCGAGCGAGGTCTAACAACAACAACACCAACTGACAGCGATCCTGGAGAGACACGCTCTGCTACTGTCGCCGAGCAGGTTAGAGGAACTTGTTGAGATATTCATCCAGACTACCAAGGTAGGTGTCCGGACGCTCAGCCCCAATGGAAGAGGACTGTCGTACTGACGCTTTTCGGACAGTTAGAGATCGGATTCTGGGAGATGTTTCCAGCAAATAGTGCAGGGAAACTCTCGCCCTGGAACTTGAAAAGGCGGCAGGCGGAAAAAAAAGGGATGGCAAGCTAGACAGCGCGCTTGTATACCAACATAAAGCGCTCATATATAGAAGGTGGACGGAGATCCAGCGTATTCACCGGGCGTTTCACGGGATCCCAATGCTGGGTATCTGGGTAATCAAGTATCTACATTTCGAAATCGCGGACACAGCCTCTATCTGTGTAGGCGGCTGAAGATAAGGAGAAGGAGAGATTACCCAGCTATCTACATAAGTAGTCTCTCATGTTCGCTGTTTGATTGAGATGCAAGCGACTTGACGGCTCTACTAGTTAGTGTGGCGGATTGCGCTACAGAGTCTTCACCATCATCTAAACACTAGTGCTGGTATGTAAAAAATTGGCTTCGCCCCCGCTGAGTACCTTACTAAGGCGCAACGGAGGTGATCAATCTGGAAGGGAGCACAAGTGGCGGTAGGTGATTAGTAAGAACAGTCTAGCGCCTAATGCCCACCAGGTTGTGCGCATGGACCAGGTGACGTCCCTATTCACCCTGCACTCAATTTTGGTCCCTGGAAGAAGAAGTAGCGGCCCAAGGGGCTAGCTAACTAACTCTAGCGTAACTGCCTACGCTAAATAATTTTTTTTAGCCGTAAATCCCAATCTTGCATCTATCTTTTTTTCCAATCGCCTTTTCCATTCTCTGGAACTTCATCACAACAACAACAACCAAAACATCACGCCTCTTTTTGTTGCGTGGAATTCGTATCTCCAGAACACCACTAATTTCAAGGGCATCTTGTATCTAGTCTCAGGCGGCATCCTTCTTCGCCTGATTCATAACAGGGGTTTTTTTTTCCCCCCTTGGAAACCTGACGCGACTAATCTGCGCTGAGCGCCCTTTACCTCTCTCTACTACCATCTCACCAAAACATCAACAGCAATGTCTTACGGCGGTTACTCCCAAGGCGGTGGCGGCCGATATGGAGGCGGCGGCGGTTACGGCGGCGGACGCGACAACCATGGCGGAGGCGGTGGCTATGGTTCGCGTGATGGTGGCTATAATGGGTGAGTTCTGACTACTGATTCTTTCACTTCCATCTCAGCATCCCACTACGCGTTCCTCCAACCGGCAATGCGCAGAGCGCTGCACCTCAATTTTCCGTACTTTAATCGAACGACTCAAACTAACACGAATTTCTTAGCTATGGCGGTGGTGGCCATGGTGGAGATCGCATGTCCAACCTTGGAGCCGGTTTACAAAAACAGAACTGGGGTAAGCAATACCCAAACGGCCAACTGTACAACAAGCATGCTGACTTTTATTATCCTAGATCCTAGCACCCTGCCCAAGTTCGAGAAATCTTTTTATAAGGAGGATGAAGCCGTTGCCCGACGATCCC
Organism: Monosporascus sp. MG133; assembly: GCA_004155925.1. Lineage (NCBI taxonomy): Eukaryota > Fungi > Ascomycota > Sordariomycetes > Xylariales > Monosporascus > Monosporascus sp. MG133. The sequence goes on along the minus strand of QJNX01000158.1, from coordinate 56,394 downwards.
AAACCGAAGTCGATAGATTTCGCCGGGATCACCAAATTACCGTGGCTGGTCGCGATGTGCCAAAGCCTGTCGAGACCTTCGACGAAGCTGGCTTCCCACGATATGTCATGGATGAAGTGAAGGCTCAGGGCTTCCCCGCCCCGACCGCCATCCAATCCCAAGGATGGCCTATGGCCCTTTCTGGTCGCGACGTCGTCGGTATTGCCGAGACGGGCTCCGGAAAGACGCTCACATACTGTCTTCCCGCCATCGTCCACATCAACGCCCAACCTCTCTTGGCACCCGGTGACGGTCCTATTGTCCTCATCCTTGCCCCTACGCGAGAGCTGGCTGTTCAGATCCAACAAGAGATTAGCAAGTTTGGCAAGTCTTCACGCATCCGCAACACCTGTGTTTACGGAGGAGTTCCACGTGGTCCTCAGATCCGCGACCTAACCAAAGGTGTCGAGGTTTGCATCGCCACACCGGGACGTCTTATCGACATGCTCGAGGGAAACAAGACCAACTTGCGTCGAGTAACCTACTTAGTTCTTGACGAGGCTGATCGAATGCTTGACATGGGCTTCGAGCCGCAGATCCGAAAGATCATCTCACAGATTCGTCCTGACCGTCAGACCCTCATGTGGTCTGCCACATGGCCCAAGGAGGTCCGCGCTCTGGCGGCCGAGTTCCAAACCGACTTCATCCAGGTCAACATCGGTTCTATGGATCTCTCTGCTAACCATCGTATCACGCAAATCGTTGAAGTCGTCAACGAGAGCGAGAAGCGTGAACGTATGATCAAGCACCTTGAAAAGATCATGGACAACAAGGAGAACAAGGCTCTTATTTTCGTTGGTACCAAGCGTGTTGCCGATGATATCACCCGATTCCTTCGTCAGGATGGTTGGCCCGCTCTCTGTAAGTGCAATCCGCGCGGCTTCATAGTGCGCATAAACTAATCTACTGTAGCGATTCACGGTGATAAGCAACAGAACGAACGCGACTGGGTCCTCGACCAGTTCAAGACCAGCAAGAGTCCCATCATGGTTGCCACAGATGTGGCTTCCCGTGGTATTGGTATGATACTGTCTCCCCCTCCCCTCCCCTTTCCCGCTAGCAACTTTCCAGCAGTGTTATATCCGCTGTGCTTCACTCTGATGTTTAGGGGCTCTCTCGATTGCGCATCCATGCCTGATACTATCGTGTCTTGTGGTTCTCACCTCACCCCTGGATTATCGGGATCCAAGGTATAGTGACAGTGCTATATCGTAGTTCTGCTTTTGTACCCTACTCAGTCGTAGTACAAGTGCGGAGCTGGCATTTCTTGATTCTGTCAAGCTGTCTCCCAGATTCCAAATCCCGAGGACCCGGACTGTTGGATATGCTCCAAACTGGCATGTTGTCGCAGCGGACAGCCCCCATTCTCCAAGGAGAAAGCACGGAACTATATACTTAGGCCGTCTCCGTCGCTGGGAATTGCTACGCAATCTTTCCTTTTGCTCGAGCTAACCTTTACTGTAAAGATGTGCGCAACATCACTCACGTGATCAACTATGACTACCCGAACAATTCGGAGGATTACATCCACCGCATTGGCCGAACTGGTCGTGCCGGTGCCAAGGGCACTGCTATCACGCTCTTTACTACTGACAGTGAGTTGAGACCCCTTCCTATTGACAGCGTACGTGAGCTGACAGCATTCAAGACTCCAAGCAGGCTCGTGATTTGATCGCAGTTCTTCAGGAAGCTAAGCAACAGGTTGATCCGAGACTGCAGGAGATGGCCCGATATGGTGGCGGTGGTGGCGGAGGTCGATACGGCGGACGCGGCTACGGTCGTGGCGGCCACCGAGGTAAGCAGTTTTGCAGCATACTCGCTGTTTTGATAAGTACGCTAACATCAATCGCAGGCGGCGGTGGAAACGTCGGTGGTGCTAATGCTCTGCCTCTCAACAACCGACGCTGGTAAACTCGTCCCCGGCGTCGCAACTCCTACCTCACAATCAAGGTGCAGTGAGGTGGTAAGTTTGTCAGTGGGGAATTTGCATTTGTTTTCTCTGCAAATTACCGCAAATGGCGTTAAGGTTAGACGACGGTGCTGTTTAGACTTCGGTAATTCTGGCATCTCTCGAGGTATTGCGTGTCTCTTCACTGAGTACCGCACATTGTTTTGTCCGACATCGTACCATCTCCCTTTTCTCCTCTTAGGTCATATCCGGTACATCAGAGATAGGGCTTCGTGGGTGGCATAGGATGCTGCCTCCGCAATGGAAGGGCAGGAACGAAGGCTTAATTCAGCTAAAACGAGCTCTTGAGTCTTTTGAGGATCATTCGACCCCCTTGGATCCTAGCGTGAGCTAGGGAAAAGGTACGTTACTCGCTGACTCCCATATAGATTCAAGGATGCTCGTCGACCTCGAGAAAGGTCCGACATGTCTAGTAGATTTGCTCCTTCACAATGTACTCAATAGGAGTCAATGTGAACATTGTTATGTAGCAGAAATCGAGATAATGAGCTACGCACGAAAAATCCGGTATGGCTCTAACCGCTTCCTGGAGCAAGTAACCATGGCTCCGATGACGTCTTCTGTCCTGAGGAAATTGTAACATTTAATAGACATGGCCGCGGGCGCGGTTGCCAGACCTAATATATTTGATATAGAGGATGATCTATATGTTGCTAAGTATATACGCGATGTAACCTCCCTTGTTACCCAACTCGGAAAATAGACGAGGCTCCTTCGCCAATCCTGGTGGACGCAACGTGAGGTTCCGTCTTGGCTCCTATGGACTTCCACCAGACCATCCCAACGAACAATGCCGGCGTGCTTAGATATATAAGTGGCGACCTGTGCGGGCCATGAGTAGGCAATCAGTCAGTCCCCAGTCCCGGATCATCAAGCAAGCCCTTCTTCCTGGAGCCGTGTCGTTTCCTCCTAAACCGCACCTGGTCGAAGCCTCTTTCGACTATATTATATCTTATATATATCCAGTGTTCCTAGAGACTCTTGGTCAGTATGAAGGTGCTCGCCGGCCTCGTCCTCCTCGCGTCCGCCGCCCAGGCGGCGCCGCACTGTACGTATCATCCAGATTTTCTCTTGGACATTCTCTCCCTTCCACTACTGGGCTTTCCGGGATGACGGACGGACGGATGCCCGTGTCCGCGTCCCTGGAGGATAGAGGCATAGATCGATAGATCGGCAGACAGGTGGATGAATGGGCGGATAGATGGGACAGGCAGCCGGCTGACCCGCGGAATCCGCACGGATAGACACGTTCCCCAACCTCGCCGGCGAGCCCGCCTGGTCCTCGGTCCGGCAGACGGCCAACTTCCAGAGCAACGGCCCCGTCACCGACGTCAATTCCCAGGCCATCCGATGCTACGAGCGGGTAAGCATCTTTTCTTGAGTTGTTTTACTTTACGTTGCTTCCTGGCTTGGAGTGTCTTGTCCGGGAGCAAGGAACATTTGCCGGGCTCTGTTCTGGTCTGCTCTGGTCGGAGCTCAGGGGCAGCCAGCTAGCTCTCGAGACACGGTCGACGGTCGTCGAGTTTACCAACTCACTCAACTCCCCAGCACACACCGCTCGATGCCACTCACCCACCGATAGTAACCGACAAGTTTTCATTACTGAAATCACACACTCTGCTGACCCCTAACGTAACTACTCAGAGCCCCGGCACCGCCGCCCCCTCCACCACGGCCGTCCGCGCCGGCGGCCAGATCACCTTCGTCGCTGCGCCCAGCATCTACCACCCGGGCCCCCTCTCCGCGTACATGGCCAAGGCCCCAGGCAAGGCCGCCGACTTCGACGGTAGCGGGCCCGTCTGGTTCAAGGTCTACCAGGACATGCCGACGCTGGCCAACGGGCAGTACCAGTGGCCTTCGGACAGTGAGTGTTCCCTATTTCTTATGTCATTTTCTATTCGTTAAGTGTATGTGTGTATGTCTATGTGTATGGGTGTGTGCGAAGGAGGTGGGATGTTTTATATATTTGATGTGCAGGTTTATCTCACGACGCATGATTCAGGAATCTAATGGGGATCGCGCCCTGTGATAGAAGCTTGACTGACAATGTGCTCCCCTGCTTTAGCCAAGAGCCAGCTCACCTTCACCATTCCTCAGTGCATTGAGAACGGCGAGTACCTGTTCCGCATCGAGCACGTGGGTCTCCACAGCGCCAGCTCAGTGGTATGTTCCTACGGCCCCTGATTTTCCCTCTTTCGAAATCACCTGAAGAGCTACGTGGCCCCTCCATGGACACAGTAAGCAGAAAGCAGATCCAGTAAACTGACCTCGCTATGTGAAATATTCAGAACGGCGCGCAGTTCTACATCTCGTGCGCTCAGGTCTCCGTGTCGGGCGGCTCCGGCAGCAAGAAGCCCTCTAACCTCGTCTCCTTCCCTGGAGCCTACAGCCCCAACCACCCGGGTCTGCTGATCAACATCTACAACAACGGCGGCAAGCAGTACGTTCCCCAATCACCCTCCCCCATTTCCTTCTCCCGGGAAATTCAGCCACGGACTTCCCATCCCATGGTCGGATAGCTTGCGTGGAGCGAGATACTTGCTGACCCTTGATGTTCCAGGTATCAACCTGCCGGCCCCTCTGTCTTCACCTGCTAGATGGAAAGGTGCTGTCGGGCCAAGCGTGGCGGGTGACTCGATTGTGTGAGGGACGCCTCAGCGGCTAGCGTGTGCAGAGGAGCACGCAGGGTTCGGAAGCTGTTACGCGTCCTCGAGCTTGCTAGGCGGTCGTTTATGGTTCAAGTCACCGCGGATTTAGACGGAGCTACCCGGAAAATTTCCTTCTGATACGTCGGGTAGAAACCGACCGTATAGCCGTTCTCGCCGAGCCCTGACTAGTTTGATATACCTTGAGAGTGCGTGATAAACATATTGAATCGAACGGTCACGTTTACGGGTTGGCGTACATATAGACTGCACTACCATGACTTGACGGCTCAAACAAACAGGTCCCAGTAGCCTTTCGCAGGGCGCAACCTCCATATGCCACACAGAGAGACCCGCTATATACAGGGTATGCGGTGGCCCAGACCATCACGTCTAAGTGTTGCCCTCAGCTAAGCCACCGAGGAAGTGACCTTTGCTTTTGTATTAGATATCTGGACTTGTCGCTGTAGAATATGGATTTGAACTTACCACGGCTGCGGATATCCAAAAGCCCGCAAATATAACCGCGGACCTCTTTGCAAAGCGCCTCCAAGTCCACGGCCCCCCAGGAATGGGGTCGATGAAATCCAATAGGGATAAACCACAAAGACGAAAAGGCAGGCGCAAGTGTAGATGCAGCTGTACACCAAGAGCGGGTGCGTAGAGCCCTGGGTGAAAAGTCTAAAGGGGGGAGGCAGGTGCGAGACTTTGTCTTCAACGAAGCTTCCGACCTGTCCGATGAGTAACAGGATGTGTAACTGATTCTTTAAGGCGGAGATTTGGCTGGGTTGTCGGTGACGGGCTGAAATGAAACAAATACCGGCGGAAGTAAGAGTTTGTGCAGAAGCTTCGACGCTCTCCCGCCTAGGCGGCGATGTGACGAAGAGATCACGGGGGCAACGTTAGGTTTCTAGTCGGCTATTTTGTCGACGAACCACCGTATCGAAAAGACAATGATACCATGGTTAGTTTTTAACAATTGGTATGAACCTAATTATGATATTTATTTTGAGACTTTCGGCCTAGTTACTTTGCTATCGTAATTTAAGCATAAACACATCGTATCTCTCCCCTTTTTATGAGCATGTATCAGAGAACTAAGTTCAGAGGACTAAGTTTACAACTGCGTCCCTTGGCAGGTTGCTTGCCGCAATATACAAACGAGTCTGACTTTCCATATCAAATATGAGTTAACGAGCACGCAACATACTGCACAGCATAGCCAACCGGGTATTATGGGATCACCTGCTATTGTGTTGAGACACAGTACCGCATATGCCCGGATTTATTGAGCTGTCAATTGACTTGGCCCAGCATGCCCAAGGGTCCAGGAAGGGCTGCCGGATACCCCCAACGTTTCCTACTAGTCATGCTTAAGGAATACTGTAGAAGTCGAGTGAAGAAGAAGCTCATGGGGGTTATATAATAGCATCCGTAATATAGCTAAGGTCACAGGGAGTCAATATGCTTCCCCGGTACGCGTTCCCGGTGTCGGATTTGGTGGGCAAGCGTTGACTCTGAATATGAGGCAATTCTCATGTGGCGAAGAAGTTGGTAGGCACATGAAGCTTCGCAGTAGGGGGAGATGATGGTTGACGAAGCTCTAATAAGTGGGGACTCAAAGGTTTCTTGCTTCTGAAAATCCGAACCCTAAAGTATCCGTTATTATCATGGAAAAACTCAGTCCCATCAACGTGGAGCGGCCAAAAGGATATAAGCGTAACCACTCTTTGACATAACGATAATGTACCCTGACGATATAAATTTTGCATATTGGGGTACTTAAAAAATTGAGGAGTTTTAGGAGAGGTTGAATCGGACAAGTCCGTAATAGTACGCGGGTGTGTGAAGATAGGTAGGTCCAAACAACTCCAACAGAGCTTGGCGATGCAGATGGTGAGAATATCTTCTCCTTTACCTATCACAGCGAGTCGGGCACGGCTGCAATTGGAACAAAGAACGCCGAGAACGCCTCTGCACCCCACATTAACTGCCAGGCTGTTCAAGTAATTTAACATGCAGATATAAGTGGTCGCATTTCTCCATGCAAGATGCAAGATTTGGCACAATCAATATTGGGGTCCAGTCTGTGTCAGTGGCCTGCAAGCCACGATGCATCTTCCCTGTCAGGCAATTCTGCCTTTTGCCCGTCATTAGGATCATCCGTGCTCTCTCCAACCCACCACACGAATGATGAACACGTTAGCCAACTCTCACCGCGCCCCGGAGGTCTCGCATGGGTATCCTTACAAGATTTGGAGCCCGAAGATACGGGATCGGGATCGCTGCATGATGTCGATGCTATTGACATGTCCCACGGGACCCGAAGTGATTGTCTGGAAGAAGGCATCAAAGAACAGCGTCGTTCTACAAAGCACGTTCCGGAGTGGTCTGGAACGGTCGTCTGGGCATCTTAGCCTAGCCACTCGGCACGCCGGCCTAGGACACATTCGTCGAGCACGAGTGGTGCAAGGAATCGTCAAAGGGGGGCTGGGCTGGAGGCGTCACGTCTTGACATGCTGGGCACAGAGCTGAAACCGAAGATGATTAATCGCTGAGGTGATCGCCTCATTGGGTATCGGCGTATCCGAATCCTGCTTCTGCTCTCGGTAAAGCTGTCTACAAAGTAGTACTAGGGGGTCAGGAGTCCGGAGCATTTGACAGGGCGTTTCTCAGCATATGCAATGTCTTACAAACAGCAGCGTTACATTGCTTATCTAAAAGAAAACGCCACTGGTTGGCTGAGGAGCAAAGCAAAAGCCGTCGGTGCTTGCCGAGACCCAAAATGGGGGGAGCGTACATGCACGCACGGACCCCTACTGTGAGTGAGGAGATAAATGCTATAACGGGGTTCAGAAAACTAGAGAAGATGGGCCGTATATCCCAATCTTCGCAGCAATGTATGCCATGTAATATCTTCAACATGCGCTAATCGGCCTTTTTTCTTGAAATAACGCGATGGCTATCCACCCGACGCACATCATGGCCCCTAGTATAGCTCCCGAATAGCGTCTACGACTGAACATACTTTTGGTAAACCACGGGGCGAGGCCACGTCCTGGATAAGGCGACCCTGCAGATGGCGGTGCCAATAATCGTGCACAGCGCGCATAGTCTGACGTCTGACGTCTGTGCGGACGTGTGTGAGGCCTTGTTCCTTGATGTCAATGACCTCGAGCGTACTTGATTGGTGGCATCTCCAGCGTTTTCTCTCCTCACACTGTATCAGGCGGGAATTTCGGCGTTGTCAACGCTGGGCCTCTTTGCTTTCACGCGGGCTCTCATTGATTAGGAGGCTCTGAGTAATGTCCACCCTGAGAGCCATCGCCTATGCGTCACTTGGCGGGCCTGATTGGAGATCAAGGCATCGAACCTAGTGGGATGGCCAGGGAGTTGAAAATGTATAGATCGACTAAGGCTAGGGGAAAGCTTACACACCACTAGGACCGAGCTATCTAGGTATTGTCGTGGCGTGTGGAGGGATCGCGGGTTTCAACTTCTAGTGTGCCGCCTAGAGCAAGGTACAAGTTTCGGCTCCGGCGGTCCAAGTCCTCATGAACGCTTCCTTAGCCAGATTTCAAGCGTTGTATGATCCTTAGATGGACCACGTTTTCTAACATAATAAGGGGGAGAAGAGGGTCTTGTTATATGTTTCGGCTTGGGATTTCAATAAGGGCCACCGAAGGAAGTGAGCCGAGTTCGACCAATACAACCCCATCGTAGGCGACTATTCTCATCAACTTCGAGATCATAAAATCGTATCACGTGAGTAGACGTACGGCGCATCGATCATGTATCCTACGAATGCCCACAAGGCGTCAGTAGCAACAATTGTCAGTAACAGATACTGGCCGTTTGCCCTAAAAAGTAAGTGGGAATGGATCCTCCTCTTTTGCTATTGGCCCATTCCGTGATGACCAGCAGACGTTTTGACCTAGCCTAAGGAAATTGTTATACCGACGTCTTGTGGCCCCTTCGTAGCATAAGACGTGGTTGGATTAAATCGTTCTGTTACAGCTGGCATACTCACATGATACGATGCCCTCATCTCGAAATGGATGGACTGTACAATGATGTCGGTCACACCTCGACAGTCCCTAGTTTTGCCTGTCTGTGATAAGTGCGCGTTTAGACTGTACAATGGGATCTTTGATAGCCTCTTTTCTACGCACTAATCACAAGGCTATATTTTTCGCCAAGCTGAGTCACAGGCGTTTCTTGATGCTGCTATCACAATAACGCCTTTGGTCTGCAGCAGGTATTCTTTGACATGCCACTGAAATGTGAATGAGGCGAGGGCCCTGTGATTCGCCAGAGCAGGAGAGTTACTGGCGTCAAAGCTAAGTCAAAATAGCGCTAGTTTCATGAGCTTTTTCGAAGTCAAATTCCCCGGAAGCTCTCCCCCGGAATTTACTCGCTGGATAGAATGCCTCCAGCAATCTCGAGATTCCGCTGGGGCTAATTATTTTGCAATTTCCGCCGGCCCCCCTAATGAGGATGATTTTTTCCACCTCGGGCGCCTCATTTGGTGTACGTGAATATCACGCTCTGTCGACACGGGATTACGGTAGTCATATGGGTGATCTGTCTGTGTAATGTTTGGCAAGAGGCACTGGGTATCTTTCACATTAACCACGAGGATGTGTCGTGTATACATAGATCATATTTCCAGTTGTCTCGTCTGTGTGATGATATTTGACTTTACAACTTGAGGCACCCCAATCGGCCTCAAAGCGGGATGTTGAACCGGTCGCTTCTATCCAACTAGGCTCTCGGTAGTGAACCTAGTTTTCTACTGTCTACCATGTAAATGTGAGGAAACTTTAAACTCCCGTCCGCTACCTGGCGGCAAGGTCAACCCACACTTGCATAGCATATCCCCGCGTGATAGTTGTGTATGACAGGCTTTGTAAGGTGTAGAATTAGGCTAGCAAAGAGCCGTATTATCTGGTGAACTCGAATTCACGCCTTTTCCCAGAGAAGTGTTTTAACAACCCATTGGCCTGTTGAAACCGATATCTTCGGCGAAAGACCCAGCATCAATTGTTGTCCGTCTTACTTATCCGCTGGACATGGGGTTTCTAATATAATCTTGTTGCTGCCCGTATCTAGGCCCTGCTGGCTCCAGTCGAGGGGAGTAGAAGAGTCGATTTTCAGTTACGCTTCATACTACTGTCAGAAACCCCCTTTTCTCACGGCAAAGCTAAACATGGGTTACATACGAACAGTCCGGCAAAATACTACGAAGAGGAAAGGAAAGAGAATAGATAGAAGAAGGATAAAAAGAAATATATCAGCAAAATGCTATATTTACTGACGAACTCTCAGGAACTCGTAGCATAGGGGAGGCCACACATAAAATCGACCAGACATGGTTCCTTGGCAACAAAAGACGCGCCCTGTAGAATTCGTGCATTCCCTCAGAATTCTATTCCCTACGCCAGCACCGAGAGGATATACCTCCATATCGGTGAGAGCGAGGAGCATAGCCGCGTAGATTGGTCCAAGATTGATGAATGTCGTCGAATTTGAAATTCTAGTTAGCAACTCGCTACCGGAGCGACGGGGCGGAACTAGTAAGATCTGGCGAGTGGGCTGCCGGGGCATTGGGGTGCGCCGAGATACACCAATCGAGGTACGATGTGACCTCGATCTTGTCTTGACTCATATGCATGAATGAGATGTACAACCATGCACGAGAGAAGTTGGAGGCGTCCACGCCGGCTAGCCGTTTTAGTTCGGCTAAGCTTAGAGCCAATCGGCTGATACTATATACAGAGAACCTTATTATAAGAATGAACTTAATAAGCCACTAGTGTAGGTAGAATACGACTGACTATCTTTACATTTAAAGATAACGGAGTCAAATACGCCAGACATAGGTAGATGCTATGATGCAGGAAGATAAAAATTCAGCAGCATACGTAAATCATATTTGGAATGAATAGGTTTATTTAGGTTGTATCTCCGGCGTTGCTGACAAGCCGGGTAGAGCTTGCCGGTAGTTTCTCGGCACGTAGAGGTCCTGAGTCGTGGCAAGCCATTATACTGAACTTCACCGCCCATTGTCGAGATTTTCCGCCGCGGTCGGCCATACAGTATGGCCGACAGACCCAAATCTACTCGGGCCGCTGGAAGGTGTATTAAACCGAAATTTGTAAGAGTCTCGTGCCTATGTGCGTATGAAGGGAGGGAGAATGTAGTTCTTTACCTTCGTACCCCAAACTTCTTAATTGTTGACCATCGCAGCTTTAACATATTGGAACCATGAATCCAAGCCAAGGACTTGCGACCCTTAAAAATGACGAATGGTGCAATTTCGGGGCGCTGTACGAGATAGAACCCACATAAACAATAATTTGGGTAATTCTTGATGACGTGGGCTTGCGACAGTTCAACAAGCATATGAACAACAAAACCCATTGGTACCAGGCAGGGACTATCTACCGACATTCACCGTTCTCCTATGGTGGCCTGATAGGAGGTCGCCGACATACTGTGGTTCCATTGACGACCAATAATGTGGTTCTCTAGAATAAGACATCCATCCTTTCCCTGGTATTGGCATGGGTGCATGACAAGGTTCCCACTACATTCTTACTATGCGGCTGCGTTTTATCGTATCCTTACGTATACAACTGGCGTTCGAGAACGAGAGCGGTGTGCAAGAAAGTGGCGATCTCAATCCCAAGGGATTGCATGGGTGAATCGGCTTTTGTTTTACTATACTTAAAAAATTTTTTTCCCTTGACAGTTTGTGATAGGTTTTGTTGTGGCGCGGCGCGCTGCGTATAGACGAGATTTTATTGATGTGTAGGTGTGGCGAGGGAGGGACACCCAACATTAGAATCTTCGCTGCGGGCGCCTCGCATGTCGTTAAATTATACTCCGTTTTGGCGCCCTCTCGCTCTCCCAGATCGCGTTACTAGCTTCGCCCAGATGGAGAGGTGTTGTGGCCCTAAGGGATTAATGTAGGCTACATAAGTACGCATTCACGCTTGTTTAGTTCACCCAAAGATCCGGGTCTTGCAAGTGCGCCTGTTGACAGCTAGCACTAAAATACAAAGTCCTGACAGATCATTTTAGCGGATAATCAATCTGGGGAACCATACCGGGGTTAAGCAAACCGGGCTGGCCGGTTGATTCAGGTTAAAACCATAAAAAGAGGAAGTGTGTACTATGTGTGCGTGCGTGCGTGTGTGCGTGCGTGCGTGCATGCGTGTGTGTGCGTGCGTGTGTAAAGCATGTGTGAGTGGCGCGCATTTGCAGTCTGTGAAAGAAGGCATGGACACGCCATTCCGACTGCGGCAAACCGAGAGTTCCTGGTCGGGTGTGATATCCTACAAAGGCTGCATACAGTGTTTGGGGGCTTGCTGTTCACAATCCGATGTCCCGAAGTGGCCGAACGGCAGGTCTGCCGTGTCCGACGTGTTTGAAACAATTTCCCCTTTCCAACGACAAGCTCTGATCTCTGGTATGAACTGGGCATGCTTTCTACTATACCGGGATAACGCATTGCATCTTTCACATTTCACTACAGCACCCGGAGTACAAGATAGGGTAAAAGATACTACTAATTCGCTAAAATGTGTAAAATGGGTAGCATTAATGACGGGCCTGGTTTATACTGCGCGTCTAAGACCCGGAGCTTTTCTAGGAAGTAGGTTATCCGCATCCACCTCGGTGTACCGTGTATACGCCAGCTTGCCCGATATCAGATCCACTTGGCCCCCATCGTTTATCGCTGTACGTCCCTAACGAGTTTAAAGGTCGGGAGCCTTCCGACGGGACATAAGGTTCCCGCGAGTCTGTCCACGCCCCCCGGCAAGACACTTCCGCAAGGACTCAGCATACAAACCAAAGTAGTAGCAAAACCCGCATCTTTTCCATGGTCACGCCAGAGCCCTAAGGGTTAAGGTGTCGATTATATCTGGGTTATGCGTCTGCATTCCGTGCAAAGTGAATGGATCGCTCTTGATGAAGGTGAAGGTGTTTTACATCAGCCGTGCCCCGGGGGGGCCGACCCATTTAGGTGCGGGTCACTATATCAGCCAAACAGGCAGAAGCAATAGACGTGGTGGCTGATATATGATGATTTGATAAGGCAAAACAAATATTTCTCTATTCAGAACATCAAATGCTAGTCTATATAGCTCGCAATAACAGCTTTTCATGCGTTCATGCTTCCCTACTATCCTTCTGTTTCGTAAATGGTGCTCCGTAAGAGGCTTCGTCGTACATTACCCGTACCTGATCATCTCCTTATGCCTTAAGAGTACCTTCTGTAGCGATTCCATACAACCCCTGTTAACAGGGCTATATCCCTGGTCTTTATTTTTTAGCCAATGCCACGCTCCTAGTCCTGACCCTTCTCTCTGGGCTTATCCTGCAGCCATACTGCAAACCCATGACCTTGCCTAAAACCGTCATTGATCCATGCTAACAGCCTTGTCCTAAATTTTTGGCGTGAACCGCTTGCTTACGGTAGGTGCGAAGTGGCTGGATTTATGTAAGCATGTACAGTAACGTGATTATTCGTACATATCAATCACGAACTTTCGTCGCGGTATCACAAAGCCACGTTTTCTTCCACATCATAGTCGTAGTCTGAGATGGCGAAGGAGTCTACAAATGGAATACTGTCACGGTTCCGACATGATTGAGGGACACGAGGGACATGCCAATGCGTGCATCGCTATCGAGGAGTGGGCTTCTCTAGTAACCCAACAATCCAACTCGTCGGCAACAATTCCTTGATACGTCGTCCATCGCCGAGTTCCCACTCTTGCCCAGGGATCTTCACGTCGAACTTCAGGAATCCCATTTCCGCGATGTCGCGGAACGTCCACAAGCCGGAGGGGGTTTGCCCTCAGCAACTCCACCCACTCAATTACCTCGACCACAGCAGCGTTTTATGTAGCTGCAGGTCTTGAGAGGAGGCGGCAGTGCGTGCTGTGATAAGTACTTGGTGATAATCCTTTTCGCAAACCGCGAGCCGCCCTCGGCGAAGGCGCCCGCTTTCGAATCCACCCTAGAAACCGAGCTGCCCGAGCGGTGGTTATGATAGGTAAAAACTCTCGGTAGTGGTGCCCACAGTACGTGTCACGGATTCTGCTACGGCGGCGATGATTTCAGGGGCATGGCACGACCTTAGCAGGTTATCCGGCACCGGCGCCAGCCCGGCAATAGATCTGACTCTAGTGGGAGAGTTCCTTGAGATCTAAGGCTAGTCCTAATCCTCGATAGACCGCCTCGATTTCTACACCATCTTTCGAATCGCGCCAGCGGACTCGGCTTGGCTACTACGCTATAGATCCGAGAATCTGGAGAAGCTGGCGCTGAGATGCGCACTAACTGGTACACTAACTAGTATCGTATTGACCGAACTTCAATGAAACATGACATATCACGTTTGAACATTGGGTGAAATATCAAATGCGCAAACGGATCGTGGTCTTCAGGGGAAAAGAAGGGCGGAATAGTGACTGCGCGAAGTCACAATCATCTCTCTTTACACGGACAAGACTTGACTTCTGAAGCCCACTGACTAATGTATACAGTGTGAGACGACAGAGAACCCCACTGAAGCAAGAAATGCGCATGCAGAACCAGCCCCATCCAGACACCTAGGCCACCCAAACCGAAGGGTCTGGAGGGTGGGTCAGCAACCCTGCGTGCTGAAAGCCGCCTTCCTACTCAAGACCGCAATGGATCGGCCAGGTTTTCCATGCATGAGCGAGACCGGATTATTCTCTGGGAACGGAGCCGCTAGTAGGGATCTGGCTAGTAGGAGAAATTGCACCTTAGAACATACCCCGACCAGTATAACACCCAAGACAACTAATAAGCATGCTCAGCTAACGATCGGTATGTGATTTGCGGTTACATAGTATATCATTTACCTAAGGCATTTAAGCCATGTATGCTACGCTACTAGTATGACGTGTACGTACGTCTACAGCGACTGATTACTCGCCATAACTAGCTGAAAGATCCAAGCGTTTAAACACATATAAGCTTATCGGGAGCAACGAATGCAGTATGCATATAGAAAGGCATTTGCCCAGGAGAAAAGCTTGGCCGATTTTTCTTGGCATGGTCTCTGGGAAAAATATCTGCTCTCACCAGAGCCAGCTCTAACCGAGGGAATGTATGGACCAAGTTGATCATTCGTCGGAGTGATCATCGATGGGTCACATTTTCCATCCCCTGTCCAGTGAACTGATGCTGATGACATGACATGACCGAACTCATACTCCACAGCAACTTTTTCAGCCCCCACCTCCACCTTCAGCAATACATACATATCTGTACCTACCTACCTTACACTGGATAGGTAGATAATGAGGTGGGCACACTGTGCGCCTCTTACCAAATACGCCCCCTCTGAGAAGGACCCCATATCCTTGTACCGCTTTTTTTGAATGCATCCATCTGTCATCGAAACAGATTTTCATTTTTCGATTGCCCCCTCACGCTCGAAGAATCTGGGCTCCGTAAACGTGTCTTGGGGCCCACACGATATTCTCGGTCCACGGACCTCGGCGACCCCTAGGCGCTTTTTAGAGTAGAAAGATATGAATAATTACTAATATCAATCAGCTCGTCAATACGTACTGGCTGGGATATGCACGTGGCAGGGTGACTGATTGGATACATAAAGCGGGCACGGTGCCCAGTTGGGAGGGGCGTATACGGAACATGGACGATGCGTGATGCGGCGGTGGTACCCAGTCAGGATCTTTACGGAGAACTTTGTTGCACCTGACTTGCTCGAATTTTCTATCACAGCATTCCTCCTGTTGCTTTTGGATTTGAGGTGACCACCGGCAAGTCCATAACCTACTTGACGATTACGAAAAGGTGCTGGCAGGAATTGAGACGTCCCTCCTCCTTTTACCTTCCGGGGCTATTACCAAAGCCAAGTGCAGTCCTCTAGGTTAATCCTTTTTTTTTTTGGACGGTCATCTTAAGGGGGCAATAGACATGGAAATTTTGGGTTAGTACTCGTATAAGGTTAGGTACCTACTATAGGGTCGAAGTACACTACTAGGTGGGTACATATTTCCATCCGCTAACCCTTGCCGTGGCCACTGATTGATGGTACCTTCAAGCTGGTACGTCAGATACAGACCCCGGCATCTAAGGCTCGGCGCACGGTCTTACCCCATTAGTACATAAAAGTACCTTCTGCAGAACGGTACCAAATATGCTCCTCGTACTTTACCTGCCTTGCACATGTCCACTATCTCACACCCAAACATTTGTAGGTAATCTCGAGAACCTTTCAATCTCTTCTCCTAAACCCTCTCTCTTACTCTATCCACTTTCCGTCTTCTTAACTTTCTCCGTTTTGATGCTTCTTCTGAAGCATTCACCGTTTGTTTAGCCAATCCCCAAACATCCCTCAATCTGGTCCAGCACTTCTAGCGCCATACATCTGCATCACAGTCCTTCATTCACTGATGAACTCTTGCAATGTAACTGTAGACGACGTGCCTCGAGACCGCATTATAAAAATCTACTTGCGCCCACCTTTTTTTGGCACTAATCGCACTAAGCTAATAATTTTCTTCGGGGCCACCCAGAATTTCTCGGAGGCTAAACCTCATTGACACCTAGGCCTTTTCAAGAGACAAAACAACGCGAGTCTTGTCGTCACCGGACCCCCATTGTATCTTAAAGGCGACTGCGCTGCTTTCCTGCACGTCACCCTAATCTTAGCGTTGTTGCGCTCCTTGCCCACCCACTCGAGTGGCTATCTGCCTCAAGAGTCAGTCTAGCTGCCTCAGGGATCTTTTAGTGGCTCTCTTTCCAAAAGCCAAAGGAGGGAAAAAGTTCGTGCGCCGAGATTCAAATATCGCGCCGTCTCAAACTTTGTCGACCTCTTGAATTCCGTCGCGCTTGTCCCTGGTATCTTACCATCATTCACCAGTAATAAGCGTTTAGACATCGCGATCTAAGCAGCTTCCGGCATCGCCCCTTTGCACCAACCTTTCCGAATCTTGCTCGCACTATATTTTAGTCGAGCCAGCCACACCCCCCTAAGCAACTCCACCTCGGCTCTACATTTACCTGCACTTTGAGACGGGTTCAAGCTCTGGGTTATTCAGACCTGGGTATTGCGGCACTGCCAGTGCTCAGGACAGAGAGGAGATTCTCTCTAGAATCTGCTCCAGATATTGCATCACATAGATCTGCTCGACTCCTGCAACCTTCGAACTATTCAGAGGCTGCTACTGCTGCCTGTGCGCATCCTGGATCGCGACTATACACGTTAGTGAATCGACGCCGTTCCACAACAACCGCGCGCGCTTGGATCTCCACGATCAGACGCGAGCTTGAGGACCCTTGCATCCCTCCTTCAGGCCGCCTAGGACCAGGACCGTAGCCAGAGGTGGTATCGCCTCCACTGCCTCTGCAGCGCGACTCGGGTTTGGAGCAGGAGTGGATCTAGCTCGAGACCATTTCATCCGACTAAGCCTGTGGGTTTTCGCAGGACCTGGAGATCACGCTATCTACTCTGGATCAGTCTTCCGTCACCGATCAGAGCGCGGCCGACTTTTAACCTGCCTGGGACCTGCGTAGCCGCACGCTGGCTCCTTACCCAATAACTTTATCTTTTTTACTCCAAGTAGCGCCCTACCCCGTTGCCAGCGCTCAGACGGAGTTGACGACTAAGCCCTGATCGTCCACACTCCCGTGCTTCCCTGGTAACTATAGTATGATCTTGGCCCCAACGCAACCACAAAGTCAAGACGCGTTCGTTGGAAACCGTGCATCGTTACTACGCGCTTCTGAGCCGCCTCTTGGGAGCCAAACCTCAGTAGCGACTCCAAACTCCCTTCCAAACGCCGTAAACCACCCCATGGAACGGAGTGTCCCCGAATACTCGCAGTCAGGTTTGCCTTCGCCCTACCCAAGTACCTACGGCGACACTCAATCTGAAGCTCCCTCTGCAGATCACGCATCTGCTGCACAATATCCGACTCCTCAGGAAGCGCGCTCGAGCACCTACTCAGCCTCAGCTACGCCGACCTCGGAATACGGAGCGTACGCGCAGTCTGCAAGGTCGTCTGGTTCTTTCCAAGAACAGGGTCTACGTCAATACCATCCAGCAGCTAGCAACCCCAGTGGCAGCAGCGGAGGTATGGCGCAAACACCAACAAGTCCGTCAATACCTTTACCAGATGGGCGCAACCATCAGTCCCAGCAGGTCAAGTCTGACAGCGATATGCCCATAGATCCTTCCATCGCGGCGCCTAGCCCCACCTACGGCCATAGCCAGTATTCTGCCTACCCGGCGCCGCCTCCGCAAGACATGTCGCACAGCTACCCGCAGAGCGCCGGCAGCTTGTATGCGCAGCCGCGGCCCGACTGGGCCAATTATGGACATCCAGGCCAGCAAATGCCACCCCACCACGTCTTTCCTCACACTCAGGCATCAGCACCCCCCGCTCGAGGCCAGGTAGGTCGTTCGTCCTTTTTGTCTCGTCGTTGTAGCTGTGGGTGGAATATGGAAATGCGTTCTTGGTCCGGCGGGCGTTTCTTGTTTTCTATTCATCTCCGTGAAATGGCTGATTTTGTTGACAGTATGGTGGACAGCAAGTATACTCGTTCGTCCCGATTCCTGGGGCGCAGCAGCATAAGAGGCCCCGGCGACGATACGAAGAAATTGAGCGTATGTATAAGTGCGGATGGAATGGCTGCGAGAAGGCCTACGGGACTCTAAACCACCTCAATGCCCACGTCACTATGCAGAGCCATGGACAGAAGAGGACTCCGGAAGGTATGCTAATTTATTGCTTTTCTACGCGTTTGCATTTCTCGTTTAAAAATCAGACTTGATATTCGGGAGCGTGGTAGCGCCGTCCTAGCCTATGCTAGCTTCTTGAGATTCTTCGTCTGGTTCGAACGCAAGCGGTCGCTAGACTAGCGCCACATAGCTCTGGGCTAGGATGTTAGGGCTAACTGTCCCGCGAGCTTGGTGTTTTTAATTTGCTGACTTATTTGCGTAGAATTCAAGGAGATCCGAAAGGAGTGGAAGGCTCGCAAGAAGGAAGAGGAAGCGCAACGCAAGGCCGCCGAGGAGGCGGAACGCCAGAGGCAAGCCCAGGCTGCGGCTGCGGCTGCTGCTCAAGCACAGAATGGCGGACCTGACCCGCAGGCCGCCGAGGGACCAGCGGCGTCGTCTTATCCGCCCGGTCGGCAGGTACAGCTTCCCCCGATTGGTTATCAGCAGAGCCAGTATTCAGCGCCTCCCGAATATAGCCCTACAAGTCACATGTACCCTGCCAACTACCAACAACCGCCGGCGTCGCCTTACCCTCCCCAAGGCCAGATGTACAACCAACGTAAGTAGCGCTATGTAGATAACCTGGTCACATAGCGCTCACAAAGCAAATAGACAGCGGTGCACAGGCTAGCCACTAAAAGAGGCTTATCGTCAGCCTAAAACACATTGTATATTATGTGGCTCTTCACGATGCGACGGTTCTCAAAATCTATATTGCCTAATACCCGCGGTTCGATGACTGGCGACATCTTGGAAGGGCGGAGTGGACCTTTCCAGGTTCTGTTTTCCTCGCATATTGCATTAGGGGACGGGCTGGTGATGATTGCATTATTGGCTTCAGTATGGTACGGTCTTGTCCGCTAGCTGTGCAGCTCGGAAATTTGGCGATTCAATTCTGGCGATACTACGCTGCTGACGTTTAAATCAATGGCACTTCGTTTTCCGTACATAGGCGCTACAGGCGTCGTTCTCCGCCCAAGTGAATAGAAGATGAAAAAAAAAATTTGCACTGTTTTCTCCGTTATCATATCAGACGCCCCATGGCTTGTATGACCATAGCGATCGTAGTTTATTGTTCCCTGGAAGAGAATTGCTGTAGGCTGATCATGTCAAGGTCATTGATAATCTAAACTTGTCGAACATCTGGCGAGTGCCGGGCCCAAGCTTCCCTCGTGGGGGTGATTTAGTAAGCTCGGGTTTATAGCGTTGGCTTATCAACGGAAACTGGGATTTGACGTACCCCCTCTCTAAGGTATTCTCCGCATGCGCCAGCGCGGCGCTGCATGGCTGAAATCCCGGGAACCTGGTTAGAGTAAAAAATAGCTCGGTGTCCGGTGCCGTATCGAAGCATGCTCCAAACCAGTTTAGCCCGCGTGCTACCATTGCCACGAGGCAGTGAGGTAGCAACGAAAAAGGCCGGATCCGCGTGGAGCTAAGACAGACAAGAACAGGACAGCTCACCTGCAGGGCATCCCAGGGCAGACGGTCGTCCTGCGGTGCAACCACACTACCTGTTTAGCATCGGCAACGACGCCGTCGACCGCTTGGCGCACTAGGCGCGGTGACACAGACGCTTGACGATTTCAAGTTACTGCCTTATGCGATGCGCGCCTAGCATTATCAACCACCAAAAGGTTTTCGGACTAAAAGAAAAAAGGGCGCCCAATGCACAAATCCAGGCACGTACTATGCCGTGAAACATCTAGCCTCCCTATTCATGTACAGGGTATATACAGCCGACCTGCCGTACAGTATGTACCTGGCCCGGCGCGGACTGTCCGGCAACGACACACAAAAACGTTGTCCTGTCCTATGGGGGTATCGACCGTGATGAATTGAAAACTGAGGATGGCTATGATAAATTTTGACGGCGAATATGCGTCTGCAAGTCAAAAGCGCACGTCGGTCAGTTGGCGGCGTGCCGGAAGTAATATATTTCCAATCCTAATATCTCTTCAGGGCGGTGTCAGTGATCCGCGCGGTCCGTCCCTTTTGCTATCCCCCGTTGAGGTCAAATCAAGCCTTTTGTGCTTGCATACCCAGATGCAACGGCTACAGGCTCGCTAGATGGACTCGCTTCGGCGGCCATGCCTGCCAGCCCGGCGGGGCGTCAGAGACCTCGCAGTAGCTCCCGCATGAACGGTTGACCTGAGCTGAACGTTGCTCTTAGTGAGGTTACAAGCGTCCCAAAAAACCTCCGAGAATCCTGTCCCGGGGCGTCTCTTAGTACGAATCCGGGGGAAGGGGTGACCACCGACCGCTACGACGGAGGGCGGTGATGACGATGGGCTGGGAGTATGGGTGTGGCAGACGTCTGTTCGATGCAGCAAGGGTGGCATAGTCTGCACATGGACCGTTGGCGTCGGGTAACGTGCATTAGCGCGTGCGTCCGCCGCTCGGCCCGCGGGGTTCTGGGCGTGGGAGACGGCCCAGCTGCTTTATTCGAAGCACGCCCGTCTCGGAAATGGTCTCTATTTTCCAGTAGCCGTCGAACTACGTCCACATTAGCAAGAGGACTATTTTTTCTTTTCTTTCCAACCACGACCAGGTCTGACGCGCGCGAGCGCTCTTTGACAAGGTCGGCTTGCTGCTTGGAGTCTAGCGCCATCGTCAACGCATTTACAAGCCAACGCCGGTGTTACTGTAAATCACTTGACCGTCGCCGTACGGTCGCGTGTATCTGTACTTGTTGTTACACTTATGTATCTCGCTCATCCGGACGCATAAGGTTACTACTGCCCGTCTCTCCTTTTTACATGGAGATAATTTCGGCGGAGCCCTAACAACACATGCAGACGGCACGCATGCTATCCTTACTAACTAGATCTATGCAAGCGGAATAGAGAGTGTAAACCCTGCGATTAGAAAAGGGCCAAATGCCACCCTCATGATCTATCCCACTACTCTCTCATATTGGAAATTCGTGCTTTTTCCCCTGCGCCTCAGAACCCCAACCCGCAACCCCCTTTTATAATCGCATCTCTTTATAAAGAACTTGTCTCTTAACTGTCGAATGAGAATATTGCGCCTTGGTATCATTATGAGAGGAGACCAATTGCTGCTGATGATTTATCCCGTTAATTCGCAAGGGTCCCAATTGCTGTTACATGACTATTACCCCGGCCTGCTCCCTTCGACTCGAATGTCGCCATTACCGGCATATCCTATGTAGCGGCATATCTGCTGGAATTGATTTGAAGAGTGTTATAAATGAGAGAGTCTACTTACTGATGCTTCATACTTCGACCGATCACTCGTCATGATAGTCATCACAGATTAACGGTCCACACCCTGCGTCTCTTCTGCTTCCCTTCCGATATCCAAGACGAAAAGCGCAACCGTAACCACGTACTCTTAGACGCGAGGTCCGACAACGGTGTCGCCATAGGAACCGTCTTCATGCGCTTCCACGCAGCTCCCAGCGGCCATGCTTCATTCCTCTCCTGCCCGTCCGACCATTTGCGACGCCCTGCTATTGCATCACGCACACCTGCAAAGGACACGGGGTTTGATTGGAAGGCCGTGTGGATGGTTCTGGGCGCTGGTCAGCAGCTCTGCTCACGGTGTGCAAATCAGCCAGTCTTAGCGACATTGACGGCTTGTCACACCCTCGGTTGGAATAATGAGGTGGCGGGGGCATGGTATCTCCCTTTATGCTTATGTCTACACTGGAAGGGCCATGAATACGGGCAAGAGTTGCCGACGACGCTTTCCCAGTACTGACGTTCATTGGCCCGAGATGACGTGGTTGAAGGCCCTCGGCAGATCAGATTAAGACATGTGCACCAGTCACGGGTTCTTTGGGTCGCGCTCAGTGTTACAACGGCCGCATCGCAGTCTGATGCTGTGGAAGTCCGTCCTCCCCCTCTTGTTGTTGCCATTAGTGTTAATCCGGAGACGATCGAGGGATACTTACTTACACCCGATACTGTTACTTCGGATTTGGCATGCTGACTGCAGAACACTACTAAGCGTGTCTCCCCATGGCCGCACCCCAGATCACCCGGTCGATTTATCTAGGTCAAGCATCTACGACACCGGCTACGAAGAAGTTATCTTGACTCCTAAGGGAAACATGGGGCGAGCATCATGAGCCAAGCGTTCCACGCCCCGTGGTACCGACATCGCAAACCAATACAATCCTTCCCCGGATAGACCCACATCAACGATTGAAAGATGTCGGGCTTTAGTGGGGTTAGTACGGGGATCTCTCCGGACGCCTCCAGCCTACCAACTTTTCTTCTTCCCACAGCATCAGCCATCTACCGATTCGCCCAGTCGGACTGAAATCAATCAAATCTTTCGACCTCTTACCAATTCGCTCAGGAATCCTCCGCTTGGTTCACCGCTGCCACCGAACAACCCCGACCGAGAGGATGGTTTCAAGACGTCCCCGGTAACTGTTGACATCGCTATGCAGTCATCACCGAGGCCCGAGACGGAGCTACGGAGGGGCGGCGACGTCGTCCTCCTGGACGGCCTGCCCGCGAAATTTACTATTGGCTGCGACCGCATGACGCTCTCCACGAGCAAGCCATTTCAGGGTTTTAGAGACATTCCTAGCGGTGCACATCTCATCTGGGTCGCGCCTACCGACTCGACGTCGTCACGGAGCGGCTTCTGGATCTTCACCCCCAAGAAGGCGGATTACGAGCCTGGTCGGGTGTATGCCAAACGATGGGATGCGTTTAACGAAGTCCTAGATGACTCGCCTGATGGCGCCGAGGAACGCCGGGAGCATATCTTCCCCGGCCTCTACCCTTACCAATCCCCGGCTCCGGGCTCCGCCGCTCCGCGATTGAGCATTCAGCAGGAGGCGGATCCGGCACTGCCGGATTTCCTAGACGAGGCTAGCATCTGGTCGCAGCTCACCTTCGCCATCCGTCCCGAGCTGCTCAGCTCCATCACCGGAAGGAACCAGACGAACTGGCCCGTGACGTCGTCTGACCGCGTGCTGGGCGAGAGCCGCACGGCCGAAGAAGCCGCGCTGTACGGCAACAGTGGTGGCGGCGGCTCCTCCCAACTCCACTTCAGATTCCGCATGGACGGCCCGCTCTTCGACCCGGCGGCCAAGGGTGCGGAGCGCACGCGCCAGGCGCTGGACCCGACGACGTGGATTCTGGGCGTGCTGGAGGAGGAGGGGACGAAGGAGAAGACCTCCGAGATCTCCGAGACTCTTGACTACGGACGCCGGCCCGCCGACCCCGACCTCGACCCCGGCCTGGTTCTCGTCGGCGAGCTGCAGTTCGCCTTCCTGACGGGCGCGCACCTCGGCAACTTCTCGTGCCTCGAGCAGTGGCACTTCACGGCGTCGCGGCTCGCGTTCCGCGCGCACGACCTCGCGGCCCGGCGGCCCCGGCTCGCGCGCGACCTCGTCCGCACCCTCCACGCGCAGCTCGCGTACGGCGAGCGGTTCCTCGAGAACGGCGGCGGCAGCGGCGGCGACGATCTCCTCGAGGCGACGCCCGGCGGCGCCGAAGCGCTCCGCAAGAGCCTGGTGACCTACAAGGCGCACCTCGAGGAGACGCTCGGGGCGCTCGGCGACGCGCGCGCGCGGACCCCGGACCACGACGCCGTCGCCGACGCCGTCGCGGCCCTCGAGGCCTGGCTCCGGCACCGCAGCCGCCGCGGATGGGACCTCGGCGCCTCGTACGTCCGGGCCGGCGGCGTCATGCTCGAGGACGGCGAGGTCGTGCAGGCGGAGCTCTCGGAGTTCGCCGACGAGGACGAGAGGGGCGAGTTCGCGCCCGTCGTCATGCGGCTCGACGACGACGGGCGGCCGACCGACCTCGTGTCGTGGGACGCGTGATTTGCATTGTATCGTGTGCGTGTATGTGCGTGTCGTCTGCCTGTCGGGACTTCCTTGCCGGTTCGGGCGGTTGCGATCCTGGAAGTAAAATAAGGGTGTCGGCCCTGTGGAGAGGCGGGCCGTCATGCAGTGCCGGGAAGATGATATGTACCAGGGCCTCGGAGGACGGTTTTGCGGTATCCGGTTATGTGAGAGGCCGGGTTTAAGCCGCGGTCTCCGTGGGTAATACTACGTGTAATCATGTTGCACCTGCGCCTTAAAAGGGGGCCATTCTTAGTCGAGCATTTACGAACCTTGTATCAAAGACTCGAGAAATGCCCCCTTCGGAACCTTGTATGGACGGGTTGTCACTCGATCTCTGCGATATTTTACAATTAATGGGAGTCCACAGGGGATGAATGCGTCGCTTATACAAGAAGATGTACACTTATTGTATATATACCTGACTCGACCCTCTACGGCAGGAGGGCGCAGTTGCGCGTTTGTATCATCGTAGCTCTACTTGCACGCCTATATTTGTGCTATATGCATGTGTCGATTCACCGTCCTAGCGGGGAGTCTAGAGCGACAGTAAAGTCCGTACCGCAGGGATCCCAGCCGTGCTACCTGCATCGGACCCTTGCGAATCATCAGTCACGAGCAGTTTTCACATCAGAGTGACGTAGAGAGCATCTGGTCATACCCTACACATCATCTCCGGGGTTGTGCCTAAGGTTCACCGTATGTGACACTTTCAGAGACGGAGACGACGGAGCACCCGAAGGGAAAGGACGGGGCCCGCCCGGGTCCCCGCCAAGGGGTTACCAAAGAAGGTCTATAACTTATGTTTGTAGTCAGGTGGGTACTGGGGTGTATTTCGAAGAGCGACCTGAAACGAACTGGATATCTCACTATGATCATCAAGCGAACTCTACTCGAGCATGCCACGTATGGGAGATAGATAGGGATCGTATTTATGATACCGGGCACTAACCATAAGCACCACAACAGTTGCTTGTAGTCATGTGAGTCTTCAGCATGCATCAGCGCATGAAGGAGCTTGACTCCAGGCCGAGGAGACGAGCGAGTGAGCACAGGAGCGGAAGGAAAATGTCTTGATTTATCTAGTAGTTAATTTGTCCGCCCCGGGGGATGGCAACGGGAAACCCGGAGGTCTCAGATCCTTTCTTTATACAAGATCGACCCAAAGAAACAGGCCATAAGTAAGCAATATTAAGGCAGTCGAGATCCTATGAACAATACGAGCTTGCTGCTTTGTAAATCGAGGTTCTCGGGAATGGTACCACCACCCCGTGCCACCGTCGCGGCGCAAGGGGTATATCATACAGTGCCTAACTCTCACTAAGAAGGCCCCTGAATTAGCTAGACCCTATACTCTGCGACTATAAGCATATTGAGACTTTCCCCTCCACATATAGTGAGCCCATGTGTCCAAGAGGACTCTGTGCCTTTGGCGCTGTGTGGCTAGCCGCTGATTAATCGACGAGCTCTTAATGTAGTTGTCAATCTAATGGACATGGATCAAATCCCGAAGGCCTCCTATCGACAGCGATAGTACCATCTACACTAGTAAGCGATATTAGAAATTGTGGCTCGGTTTAGACGCGTCTGCAAGGGTCATACGGCTGGACATTGTGTCAGGCGCTGGTAGCGGCATGACACTTCGTGATGGATAGTAATCAGATCTGACGCGTTAAAACCGACAGGGACCGTCCAAATTTGCCAACAACAGTGCTGCGAACCGCCACGTATGCTGCATGATTAACACCCGCAAAGATAGAACATGTACGAACTGAGGGGTTCTTCAGAAATTTGTGGTTTCATTCGCCTTATCCCTCTACAGCCAGACAGAACGTCCTGATATGTAAATGCATTGATAATAGAAGGCACCCAGACAGCCCTCACAAAGGATCCTTTTTGACTCCAGAGGTCCGACCACCATTGCCATTCATCATACGCGGGCCAGCCAAATCCGATAGGACGATCCGTGCCATATATCGTAATCTCCACGGATCGGTGCCGCGCTCCTTCTCCACAGACCTAGAACCATAACCGTTTATCGGTAAGACTTCTGGAATCTGGCACGGGCACCCCGACCACCGAACTTCTTGGGCTCGCTTCGTCGGTTATCGGCGACCAGCAGGGTACGGTCGAACTGCCCCAGGGCTTGCTTGAGCATGTTCTTGCTGTCTGTAATCGGGACACTCCATCAGTCACCTCTTCCGTTGAGAATTACTCCACCTTCGTGCAAAACTTACGCTCATCGACGTATTTCTGGTAGTAGGCGATCAGGGCCTTGGCGATCGCTTGTCTGACGGCATAGACCTGGGAAGTATGACCACCACCGGAAACGCGGACTCGGATGTCGACCTCAGAGAACTTGTCGAGGCCGACGATGAGGAGAGGCTCGTAGACCTACGGGGGGCTCTCGTTAGTTATACCGAATACCGAAGTAGACCAGAAACACGATGAACGCGATTCGGTGGAAATTTCTGCGGGCTGATATGGGTTTCGTTTCGTGTCGTGCTGAACGAGGTGTTTCGACGTGGAGGATTGGCGTTCATACGAACCTTGAATCGCAGGATCTCGGGCTGGACCAGGTTCAACGGTTTGCCGTTGACCTTGATGAGGCCGGAGCCGGCCTAAAGCAGAGAAATTCTCGTCAGCTCGATAATCGGACTTTAGCGGCGACGAGGCCCAGTCTTCCCTCCATCCCTTCCCAATTGGACTTTTCCGTAAGAGCCGTACCTTGCAGTGCGCAACGGCGGTGGCCGTCTTCTTCTTGCCGAAGGTTTGGACGCTTTGGGTCGACATGGTTGCTGATGTGTCGAAGTGTGTGGTGGTGGAGTGATATTATTCGCACCCAAGACGTCCTGCTGCTGCTACTCACGGTTGATTGTTCGAGAGAGCCCACAACTTACCACACAAGATTTTGCCGAGGGGTGAGAAAAAGGTTTGTGCCCTTCAAAATGTGCTACGATTTGATTGGTAGAAGGTGCGGCTCTTTAAGTGGGGTTAGCCGCAAGATCCGAAGAAATACCGCTATATGGATCCACTTGTCGTAACGTCAAGCCTTCGGCCGCCTGAGGTAAGTTCAATGATATTGCGGGTGATGCTTGCATATGGAAATCGCATAGCAAGATAATTAATTAGGCTGCGAATAATCAATGTCTATCTCGAGAACACCTCACATGCATATTGTATCTTAGAAATCGTTTAATAAGCCTACAAGTATCCGCGTGCCCTTCTTTAACCCGTCTCCAGACTAGACTTTCTTACTCGGGGAAACAGGTGAGCTGTAAGTCCCGCCGGGTTTAACTGAGGGGCCACCAGGTCGTCGATGCCGAAGTGCTCCGTCTTGGTAGAGAGCCATAAGGACACCATAAGTTGAGAGACAGCACGGAATTTTGGCGTTCCTGGTATAAATAAACCCAGCAACAATGTCCCGCAAAGGCGTAGGCCTCGCGGCTTTCGACCGCTCGCGGCTCACGTCGGCGCAGTTCGCCTCGCACGGCAGCTCGCTGCGGACCACCAACGCGCAGGCCCTGGAGACCCAGCTGGCGGTGTTCCGGTCGCTGCTGCAGAACTTCGCCCAGACTCACGCCAAGGACATCCGGTCGAACCCGTCCTTCCGGGCCCAGTTCGCCCGCATGTGCGCCGCCATCGGCGTGGACCCGCTGGCCTCGAGCAACAGCTCCGCCGGGGGCTCTGGCAGCGTCTGGGCCCAGATGCTCGGCCGCAGCGTCAACGACTTCTACTTTGAGCTCGCCGTTCGCGTCGTCGAGGTGTGCGGTGCCACGCGCAGCGAGAACGGTGGCCTCATCGGCGTCAAGGAGTTGAGGGAGAGGGTCATGAGAGGCCGGATGGAAGGTGCGCCGGAAATCGCGGAGTAAGTCCCTTAGCCGTCTATATTCTGCCAACCGTGGTCGTAGTTGAGTGGACTTGCTGACGGGCAGAAGGGACGACATCTTACGCGCTGTGGCTACCCTGAAGCCTCTCGGTTCGAGTTACTCCGTCATCAAGGTCGGCAACAAGCCGTACATTCGCTCGGTTCCAAAGGAGCTCAACATGGATCAGAGCTCCGTCCTGGAGGCCGTGCAGGTCGTGGGTTTTGTCAGCGTCTCGATGCTCATGGCCAACTTGCGATGGCCTAGAGCCCGGGCTCAGACTGCCATCGAAGATCTCCTGGGTGAAGGGATGCTCTGGGTCGATAAGCAAGAAGCCGAATGGGAATACTGGTCGCCTGGCTTTTTTATGGGCGATAATAACAACACTATGCCGGATCGGTGAGGTGACGGCGCAGTGGCTTCCTCACACCCGTCAGATAAACCTACCCCAGCCAACCCCTTATCACGCTTGCACTACTGCTTCGATAAATGTGCTTGGTTCCCTGACGCGACGATGCTACTATATTTACCGAGCACTTGGGAACCGCATGACGACTCAAAGGTCACTGAAAACAAAACGCTGTCTTACTCGAGGGATAAGAATCTATCCCGGAGCCTTCTGACTCTAAAAAAAGAGCGCAACCGTGGCAGCCACCGAAAGAGGGCTCGTCAAAAGCCTAGCAAGCCTAGACCAAAAGCGGACGGACACAACTCCTGCCTCTATTCAAGTGGATGTACCAAGGGCACCATTTAGATATGTTAAGACGGTGCAACGCGGTTTGCAATGGACAAGCGTATTTTTACGAAGGTCGGGCGTTGTTGCTCATAATAGCGCTGTGATACCTTGTGTATGAAGGAATTCTGGTGAATTACAGGTATCATAACTCTGGTATGAAGCCAGTCTGATGCGAGGCGTACAATTAGTCGAATTCCTCCGGTTTGAACCTACTTCCGCATACAGAACCCCATATTACAACAACACCAATAGCATCAGACGCAGTGAGAGAGGGAATATCTGAAGGACACACTATTTCGAAACAGCGACATCAGCACAGCATTATGTTAGCCGCAGCCAGGGACATCGCTACGTCAAATCGCCCTCCAACCTTGGGAGACGGCCTTAATGCCGGCTGTTAAGACGCCCGAACTTGAACCTTCTACCCACAAGAGTCGCCTGGTGAACCTTTTATGTATGGAATCAGTGCTATAGCTCCTAAAACCAGTCCCCCAAGTGGCGCCTGGTGTAAGCATCACCCTGCAGAGAGACGGGCGGGTGTTCCTGCCGCGGCCACAACCATTCTTTATTTTTTTTCGTCCCCTTTTATTGCTCTTGCCGCCGTTTAGTCTTATAGCCATCAGTAACACTTTAGCCGAGTCTCATGTATCGAAACGTCCTTGTAGCTCCCAACGCGGACCTTATTAAAAGAGGGACAAGAAATTCCTGCTGTGACTCCAGTTTTAACCTTTTTGCCACCTCAGTTTATCATGCCGCCCTTTAACCTTATACCTACTAGGACCGTTTAGATGACACCTTATATATCGGGACAAGCTTCTGTCTATCAGCTGCGTGGTGTAATGGTTGCACACTCTCACAAGTACTCCTCCTATTATCCTTACTATCTCCTCGACCCTGATGAGAGAGGGGCAGGTCCGATTCCTGCCGTGGCTGACCATTCTTTCTTTTTATTTTTGCTGCTTCGTTCCTTTTTCTTGCCGCCCTTTAACCTTATGCCTACTAGAACCGTTTAGATAACACCTTATATACCGGGACAAGCTTATGTCTATCAGCTGCGTGGTGTAATGGTTGCACGCTCTCACAAGTACTCCTCCTATTATCCTTACTATCTCCTCGACCCTGATGAGAGAGGGGAGGGGCAGGTCCGATTCCTGCCGCGGCTGCCATTTTCTTTTTGCCCTTTTTACGCCCCTATTTGCCGCAACCGCCTTTTAACCTTATACCTACCAGAAACCGTCTAGTCGAGACTTGCATATCGAGACAACCCTGTGCCTCCTAATTAACGAAAGGCAGTCTTACTCTGCTTAGGTGGTTTCCACTTCATCACAATTGGCGTGCATTCTTCGGTGGTAATTATGAATTTCTGCGATATAACTTCCTTCACGCTCGATTCTGAATCTATTCTATCCACTATGTCTGTTCCGATTACATGTTAGTATCTTCAATAAGTGTCAGGGAAACCGGTACCAATTGAGAGAAGTGTGAAATAAGGCATGGTACTGATTGCGCATGGATCACCATCAACCCCTATACCTGCTAAGCAATACATAAAAGGGGCCCCGCCACCTTATATACAACAACATGTCTTACTAGTAGGTTCTATCGGTTTCTATGTTTCACCATTTCCCTCCATACAGGTAGTGACATGCCGATAATTTCCTCGTCGTTTACGCTTTTACTAGGTTTTTGTTTACGAAATGGCTTTTCAACTTGCCCTAATAACCTCATGCCGCAGCTTGATATTATACTTTACAGCAGAATAGGTAATCAGAGAAACCTTTTATGGTTATTTGACCCCAACCCTGCTATTCCAATAACTTCCCCCTGGTTACGGTTTGCTCCATTGAGCTGTATCGGAATATTACCTGGAAAAACAAGGACCAATCAGTAGTTTAGATAATGTGACACTTTCAAGCAGCACTAAGGAGGTGTCGGCCGGGGGCCAAGCAGCAGAAGCCGGGCTGCCTGTTGCTGCAACGACTGCCAGCAGATTTAGTGCTGCTGATAGTGAAAGAGATTCCCATACATAAGCGGCTTGTGCTCTCTCTCGGACATGCGGTGTATTGAGGATGATATGTCAGCCGTATTCGGCTACGTGAACTATGTGTATGTAAGACCTACATGTAGTAAGATTAGTATATGCCTTAATTTCACCAATGGTAAGAGTCGTCAATACGTAAAGCGCTATGGCTATGCATACCTAGACGGTTGTGTAAGAAAGCGGAATGTAAACGTGGGTCTGCTTTACGGTTAAGCACTGTTACATTTGTCCGTTTTGGCTGTAGGGGGTTTTAGGTTGTTCATACGGAGACTGTGTACATGCGGCGCATTAGGTCAGAAAATCAAGGCCATTCGTTTTTGGACGTCAAACCTCCCGGACATAACTGCCAATGTTCTCCCAACAGAGTCATAATAGGGTCATATTAGTAGTTGGGTCAAACGACCAGCGAATCCCTGGTGTTGTATGTTTTCTGGTGTTTTGGTTTTGGACCCACCCCCTTTCTTTTTTAACCCTATTAACTAGCTGTCGTGTGGATAGGTGAGATGGGCAAAGGTATCATAAGTCTCGTAATTATTTAAAGTAGGCTTAATTTATAGTCGTACAAGGAAGACCCTGTTGTTTACTACCGGAGCAATCCCCGACTGATTTTAGACGTTCCGAGGCATGTGGTGTTGAGGTTTTTACTCGGGCGTGGACAACTTGAGATCTCCGTTGTGTGCGATGAAGAGATCCCACTATTTTGACTGGTGTTGAGTGAAGTTAGACCTACGTTCATATAAAAGAGTAGGGCGTTCGATTGGTATCTCACGGAAGTAAATGGTCAGCCAAATATGAGTTTTGTCCTTTTTGCACTAGGCGTTCATACATATATACACTTCATCCTAAGACTGTACAAATTGGCCCCCTTGCTAAGCCCGGGTATCACTGCTTTTTATTTTAAATTATCAACTCAATTCTCGTCCCCCGCCCTCTCTGCGTCACCAGCGCCGCATTCACTCGTCGGCCTCGTCGGCCTGTGTCGCCCCCTTAGCCGCCTCCCGGGCGCGGACCCACTCGGCAGCCTTGGCGCTGACGCGCTCGCGGCTCTTGGCGTCGCCGTTCCTCTCCTCCCAGTCGGCCCAGCGCTTGAACCACTTCTTGGCGCCGCGGGCCTTGAGGCCGCGGACGCGGGTGGCGCGCTCAAAGACATCGCGGACGACGGCCGGGTCGGCCCCCGGTGAGTCCTCGTGGTCGAGCAGCTGGTTCCAGAGGTCGAAGCGCTTGGGGAACGTGGCCAACAGGCCCTCGAACATGGTGCGCCCCAGCTCCGGGTTCGGGTGCGCCGACGTGAACTCGAGCGCTGCGAACTTGGTCATGAGCGCCAGCCGCGTCTGGCTCGGCAGCGCCTGCGTCGCGCGCGGCAGCAGCGCCCGCGCCCGCTCCGGCTGGTTCTGCACCGAGTGCAGCCAGTGCGCGTAGTTGTACCAGACGTCAACCGAGTTGGCGCCGAACTTCTTGCAGAGGGTCTGCAAGAGTTCGTCTGCTTTCTGGGAGACCGTTAGCTAAACCGTAGAGGCAGTAGGTAGTAGAAGGTAGTAGTAACTTACGTCAACCTTGCCCTCTTGGATGTAGATGGTCGCGAACCGTTGATAGACTTCTTGTTGGTCGTTGACCTGGCATGCACGCTTGAAGACGTCCTGGACGGTGTCCTCGTTTCCGAACCTCACCTCAAGATTGAGATAGGCAATCCAGACGTTGAGCTTCTCTGTTTCTTCGGTGCTGTTGATCGTATTGATGGCACGTTCCGCCACCTCTCGGGCCTTCGCAAGCTCGCTGACTTGCATCTGGTGAGCCATGTATTGTATCCATAATGCTGACGAATTGGGCTGTCGGTTAAGTAACCGTTCATAGTCAACCGCCGTCTTGGGTCCAAAGGCGTCAAGATCACCACTCTTGTCTTCCTCGATCTGAGGCTTCCGTCGCTTTTTCTTGTCCCGAGACGCGCTAACGTTTTCACCCGCATCGCCGTCCGTAGCATCGGCCTTGTCCAGGGCATCGGCTGACCAATCAAAGCCACCAGCGTCTAGCCCTTCACCGCTGCCGGTTGCTGCGTTGGCCATTTCGATATCGTCGTCTTGATCGTTGGAATCCTGCTCTGTACTATTGTTGGTACCGGTGATGTGGATAACACCGCCGGCATCCTCCATGTCCTCATCATCATCGTCATCTTCCTCAGCCTCTGAGCTATCCTCGTCACCATCCAGTAATGTTGCACCGGCTTCTTCGTCGCCGTCGGCGCTCATGTCGCTGTCATCGTCATCCTCAAAATAGGACGGCTTCAGGCCGAAGTTGATACGCTTCTTTTGTTGATCAAGCTTCAAAATGATGGCCTTGACCGCATCACCTTCGTTGAGGAGCTTCCTGGCGTCCTCCACGGGCTTCTCGGCCATCTCGCTCCGGTGGCAGAGTCCACTAACATTGGCGGAACCGTCTATCAGGATAAACGCGCCGAACTCTTCCACTTTTCGAACCGTGCCTGTGACAATCTGACCTTCACGAAGATCGGGAAAAGTGATAAGTGGCACATAACTCTTGTCCACTACGGAAGGCTTGAGGCTCATTTGAATGTGGCCTACTGCGGGGTCCACCGAGACGATTCTGCCTTTGACGACTTGGTCAACTTGAAAATGATCTTTCCAATCTTTCAGGAACTTGTCTGAAAGGTCCGAGATCTTAACCATTGCTGTAACATCCCCACCAAGTGACACGAAAAGTCCCTTGTCAGAAACATTCTTGACAAAACCTCGAATGACGTCTCCGTTATTGATTTGAGACGCATCTGTTATCTCGCGGTCCTTGACCGGCAGAGATGAGTTCAGCACCCTCGATGGGCGTGTCGAGAGCCGTATCTTCTTATTGCTCTTGTCAACATTAACGACGGAGACCCGAAGCACACTGTTCTTGCTATAGGACATTGTACTGGCCTCATCATAGTCGTCGCTGATATCAATCAGGTGGACAGGTCCGGAAACTATATCGCTGAGTTGTACCATGACCTGTCTCTCATTAATCTTTGTGATGCGGCCGGGAAGAACCATGTTCTGCTTGACATCCTCCCATTTTAGGTTCGCGGAGGATCCCGAAGACCGTGCAGACAAGTCAAGGCGTCCTTCACTTGCGTTGACGGCAAGGATACGCACGCGCAATGCTGAGCCTACAGGGAAGTTAGAGGATAGCTTTTCAAGCTGTGACACGTCATCGGAGATATCCAACGTGCTAAGCCGCCCTCGAATGTTTGGTGATAGGTTAGCCCACAAAGAGTTCTCTTGGACTTTGTTGACGAAAGCCAGATGAGTTGAACCGACTTCTAGCTGGCCAAGGGACAGCGGGCTGGTCGCCTCACCATCTAGGTCACTCGGCTTTGCAGACAGCTCGAGGACCGAATGAGTCGACCGGTGGGAAATTGGCAAGAACCGGTGATTTCTGGCATCATGAACGCCTAAGACTCGAACGTCAATGACGTCGTGAACCTTGAACTTGGTCAAGGGAGCCTTTGGGTTCGATATTTCATCCCAGCTATCGAATATTTGGGAAATATCGACACGACCCTGTATGTTGTCGGCTAGCTTGACATTCAGCTGTGTGCTTTTGATGGATACGATCTTAGCCTTGGTGATCTTCCCGACGACCACATCATCCATTGATGAGATAGTTTCGTCTACTGGGTTTTCGGCTTTGGCCCCTGTGTTAGAGGGAGCTTGCTGCTTATCAGTCTGTTCCTCTTCAAGAGCGGGAGACGCGGCAATAATCCGTCCGTGTTCTCTGTTGATCGAAGCGATTTTGACAAGTAGTGACTGGTACTTCTCCAGTCCAAAATCAGTTTTCCTTTGGTCCTCCTGAGGCAATTTCGACTTAGGTAGCAAAGCAGTAAGCTTGCCGGCAAATTGCACAAAGGCAGCGGTGACGGTGATGTTCCTTACGAAACCCTGTCGAAGTTCCCCGACCTTCGCCTCCTCTAACGAGGTCAAGAGCTTCCCCTCTTGGCACGCCTTCACGAGACTAGGCTTTTTCGATAACGCTAGAAAACGACGACCCTCATTCTTGTCCAGTACCACGAGATTGCCAAGCGTCTGGCCGACGCGGATACCTTTCAAAGCAGACTGGGTCTTGCTTGGTTTGTCAGCAAGTTGCCCTGCGGGTATCATTGCCTTCAAGGAACTGTCGACTAGTTCGACAAAAACGTCATCCTCGGTCTTCTGCACGACCTTGGCTGACACCAGGTCACCAAGCTTGAGGTTTTTCAGCGCGGTCTGTTTTTCCAGCCCAAAAGCCGAAGGATCTTTACAGGATACGAAAAGCTTCCGCGCGTCGGAATCGAAGTTGAGGACGTGGACACTGACAACCTGACCAATACGGAAATGTTCCTTTGGGTCACGAATGTAAGCTTCGCTCATTTCCGAGACCGGGAGGAAGCCGCGCAGAGAGCCATAAAACTGCACCACAGCTCCATTTGGCAGAACGTTCACAATCGTTCCGGGCACCTGCATTCCCGCAACAAGATCTTCGAAAGACTTGATAGGCACTGCTTCAGAATTTACCAAGGTCTTCTTCAAAGTGAGCCTGACTTGCCGCCTTGCGGTATCGGTAGACAGTACCCGAGCTTTGACCTTTAAGCCTTCTCTGAACTTCTTTTCGGGATGCTGTAGTCGGACATCTGCCAGGTGCATCTGGGGAACGTAGCCAATGATCCCATCTGCAAGTTTGATAAGCAGACCGTCGACACCGTCTTGATTAATTAAAAGTTTCTCAATCACACCGTCGACGACCTCGCCCACGGGGATGTCTTCAATACGCAGGAAGCGTTGCTCCAAAATATGCTTTTCGAAGGACAACTGAAACATGCCGTCGAGAGCATTGTATCCTACGACCCTGCCACGGTGGACAGAGCCTAGCTTAAACGGACCAGACGACTCTGACAGCATATCCACCTTACCGTCCTTGACTCTGGAGATGTGCACAAATCCAGATACACCTTCCACGCCAATATCGACAAAAAGCCCGATTTCTGGCTCGACCTTCGTAACTGTGCATTGCTCCACAAGAGTCGATATTGAAAGAGCGTCCGGGGGATGTTGGCTGGACGTAGTACGCATCGGCTGTAGCGAGAGGACATGTTCCAGAAGGGAAATGCCCAACTTAGGCTCCTGGGCCGTTGGGAAGTTGCAAATCACACGTGCCTTGATCTTCTTCCCAATCTTGTACTTAGATTCCAAGTTCAGGGCCTGGGGGCCGACGCCAGAGTGGACCAAGTCGGCAGTAACATCCAACGAACCCATGACCTTGCCCGCAATGCCATGGTTTGATATTTCGGATACTAATAGTTCCACCGAAGACCCTGGCAGGAACGTGTTGATCGTTGTCGCCTCTGATGCAAAATTCTGGACCTTTCCCAATTTGGATTGTAGCGTTGTCAGTTGAGCGACTTTGCCGTTCGCACTCTTCCCAGTCACGAGACAAAGAACGACGGCGCCGGGCTGCAATTGAGAGTCGGATATATCCTTGTCCAACTCTTTCCGTGGTAAGAAGCCACCAATTTTCGAATCGGTTATGCCAAGATCCATAACGAAGCCATGGTCTTCGGCACTAGTGACAGTTGCCATAACGGTACTGTTGGCGACGATGTCCTGGCTGGATAAGCCAGTGTTCGTGTGCTCTGAACGGAGTGACAATTCGATATGTCTCTTCGGTTTCGTGGCCGTAGCCGACGTCTCCTCGATGGTTGACGTAACATAGGCTCGAAGATATTGGCCGGTTCTGAATAATTCCTTCAAGTTGACACTATTGTCCTGGCTCCCGTCGTTCTTTTCGCCGTCGTCATCGTCGTCGCCCTCGGCCTCAGCGGCGATTCTTTCGTTTAATGTATCGGAGATAGCGGTAATGGGTACATGGCCGGTGAGGTTGTTAGGCAAAGCAAGAACAAGACCTAGTGAGTTGATTTCGGCGATCTGAGCAAGAACCAACGAGCCCTTGACGAGGCGCTTATAATTGAGACTCTCAATCTTGACGGCATCGTCTCCTTGGTGTGCTTTGGTGGACTTGGCATCCTTGTGGCCCTTAGGCTTGTTCTTCGTCTTGGGGAGGCGATCGGCTTTCTTTGCACTTTTGCCAGACTGCTGCTCGAATAATACATCCTGCTTTGCTTGAATGGCGATCTGCTTCTGTTCAAGCGGCGAGAGGACGCTTCCTCCCCCACGAGGAAATAAAGGTTCTTCTTCCTTTAAGCGAGAAACGTTAGGGAGACTCACGAGCCTCGGCTCTGAATCCTTGGGGTGTTTCGAACTGGCCTTCGCATCACCTTTCTTAGTAGGAGTCTTGTCATTGTCGGACTTGGTTCGCTTGGAGGGTCGAGAGTCGCCGCTTGCTTTCCCGGTCTTAGCAGTCGAAGTGCCTCCTGGGGCATCTTTTCTCTTGAGGGTGGTCATAATTTCATGGCAATGCGACGAAAAGCCGACATTCAGGGAGAATGTTATTGTATGCTACCTAGTAAAGGTGAACTCGGTCAACGTTACAGAGCAGCTACAGTAGGTATTGATATCGCAGCAATAAGAAAAAATTCCTTATCTTATCAATGCGAAATGTTATCAACTGAACTGGATACGGTAGTCGGGGGTTCTCGGCGGTTGGACCCCACCTCAAGACAGGGGAGCTGGCTCGAGCTGCAAGGGTCAAGAACTCACTAACTAGAGTGCTTTAGGTGGATCTCATTTGGAGGGGCCAGAACCCCAGCAACTACGTAACTGCTGGAGGCGTGGCTGGCAATCTGAGGGTGCACGTACATACGGAGTAACCTTTGGAGGCGTCGACAAAGCCATTCTCATCACTTAGCCATCTACATCTTGATACTTTACTCCGGTAGGCTGCCGTGAAAGCCCAAACACACACCCCCACAACACTTCCCAAAACCTTATGAAGAATTCGTAGGATGATATCAAAATCATGATTTCGCGGAAGCGCTCAAGACCAAATCCTGTTCCCAAAGAGTGCTTGCCCGCGTCTTTGTCATCGTCAAGAGGAGATATCGCGTCACCATCCCAGGAAGCCTCCACCTTGAGTTCAACGCCGTCGTCAACAGGTCCAGGCCCATCAGAATCCGAAACCCAGGGGATGAAGCCGCAACCACGCTCAAAGCCCTCGGGTTCTGCTTCTAAGAATACTCTAAACCATAGAACTCAGGTCCGTTGACTTCTTCATCCACTTGCTTGCCGTTAACTTACTTTGTGTGTACTTTCATAGGCTCGAGCACACAAGACTCGTAGCTGGTATGGATCGTGGTCTGGTAAATCGCAAGCTTCGACACAACTAGCTTTTGAGAACATCTCCGGCGGCACTCTACGTCCGGATGCCACGCCAGACTTTAGCCGTTTCGAGACCAAGAAGAGCGCAGAAGCCTCTACTGACTCGGATGCTCAGTCCGTCAGGACATTGCCTAAAACCGCCGATGCCGATGCGATCTCCACGAATCCTGCTAGTACCGCCAAACAGCAACAGCCCACTAGTCAGAGCAGTCCTGGCAACGGAAATTCCGATCCAAATGACCGAAAGGACGACAACCCAACCACAGATGATGGGGAGCGGTCTGAGCCACCAACAACAGTCATCCCAGTTGCCCCATTGTCCCCGCCGACGTCTTCAAGCTGGCTAGGTTGGTTAGGGTTTTCGCTAGCACCAGCACTGGCAAACACACCAAAAGAGCATGGAGATCAGCCTGAATCTTCCAAAGAGACGGAATCAACCCAAAAGACTAGTCAACCAGAAGACATACAGAAACCTACTGAGGAGGCCATAAAGTCTCCACCCGAAACGCCGACGGCCAAACAGCCAGCAAGTTGGTTCGGGTTCTGGTCATATAACATGCCCAGCTCCCCGAATAGCGGCGTGCAGGCATCTACGGATCATGAGCCACCTCAACCGACAGTGCAGAAACCCACTAAAGATGTTGTTATGAAAGACGCTCCACCGTCAGCTACTTCAGCGCCGGCACCAGAAAGCCAGCCGTTAGCTGGTTCGACGTGGGCGTTTTGGTCGAGGGACTCGGGGCCGAAACTTGGCGGAAGGACTACGGCTGAGTCGGAGCAAGGGGAGTTGGCAGTAATCGGCGAAGGCTCCGAGTCGAGTCCCAGACGATCCAGCGCTATTGAAGTCAGTGAAAGCACGACTCCGGCGCATAAGTCGCCGGTTAGAGCTGCAAAAGAGTCAGGAATCAGGGCAGCGTTGTCGAAAAAGAGCAAGAGGGTCCGGCCGCAGTCGATGGATTTGGACGAGCCGTCACCGGCGCCCCCAGTCACCCAGCCGGATGCATCCCTGAAAAATGCGGTAGTGAAGGCGACTTCACCACCAAATCTACTTCTTCCCTCGTTTAGAAGCACCTATCGTATGAAGGAGAATCCGTCCATCATCAAGCAGATCGCGCAAATGCTCCTTAGGGCACAGCAGCCTCCCCCGAACCACGTCTTCCTAACGAAGGAGCCACCCAAGATTCGCCGGGCTGTCGCCATTGGCGTGCACGGGTTATTCCCGGCTTCATACCTTCGCCCCATGATCGGACAGCCTACTGGAACTAGCATCCGCTTCATGGAACACTGTGCGGAAGCGATCCGTAGGTGGGCGGATAGTCACGGGTGCGGCGACATCGAGATAGAGAAGATCGCTCTCGAGGGGGAAGGCAAAATCGCCGAGCGAATGGATAACCTCTGGAAGCTGCTCCTGAATTGGGTCGACCATATCAGGCATGCCGATCTGATCGTCCTAGCGTGCCATTCCCAGGGGGTTCCAGTAGGAATGATGCTAGTTGAGAAGTTGATAGAGCTCGGGATTGTCAATGGTGCCAGAATTGGCATTTGCGCTATGGCTGGCGTTTCGTTGGGTCCCTTCCCAGAGTATAAGTCAGGCATGGGCATGTTGATGGGCTCCGCCGCGGAACTGTGGCAATTCACAGATCCCGAAAGCGAAGTATCCAAACGATACGAACATGCATTGCAGGTGGTAGTCAACCATGGCGCCCGAATCACGTTCATAGGGAGCATCAACGACCAACTCGTACCGCTCGAGTCCGCCCTGATGTCACCAGCATCCCATCCCTACATCTATCGGGCTGTTTTCATCGATGGGCGCGTGCACGCTCCTGATTTTATTGCGCACCTCGTCGGTTTCGCACTCAAGCTTCGAAACTTAGGGATCTCCGATCATGGCCTCATTCGCGAACTCTCTGTTCCGCTCGCTGGGAGCCTATATTCAGGGG
This sequence comes from Monosporascus sp. MG133, assembly GCA_004155925.1. NCBI lineage: Eukaryota > Fungi > Ascomycota > Sordariomycetes > Xylariales > Monosporascus > Monosporascus sp. MG133. The sequence goes on along the minus strand of QJNX01000158.1, from coordinate 16,235 downwards.
ATGGGCACTCGAGGCTCTACGATGACCAGCAAGTCTACGAGTAAGTTCCGCCCGTATTTGGGATGCCATGGCACTCTCCCACCAGTTAGGAACGACCACTAACACCCCGGCAAGCTTAGCTGTCTCGCACACATTAGAAACGACCTCGGTCAGTCATGTACCATGTCACATTCGGAAACACGAGGGTCTGGCTAACCCCAACCCCTACGTGTTGCCGTGGATCATGCGTGGTCTACTGGAAGAGGAATTCGTCAAGACCGAGCTGTACTCGGAGACGGCAGAATTGCTGAAGCAGTATGACGACTGGAAACCCGTCACCAAGGCGTTGAAGGACGTCAAATACAGGCTAGAGGTAGTTCGGTCAAAACTTTAGGACCGTGTATTCGTTATTCTACAGACGAAGTCGGGGAGGCCGTTATTATTATATGGCAAGCCGTGCTGGCGTAAGGGTTATCGCATCTGGTTCATTGGTAATCTATGGAGTAAAGGAATACCCCGTAGAATACATACATATAGCACACGCTAAGATATACTACTATAATGACTGAAGGAAACGCGCTAGTTACTTTAGGTAGGCCCTTCCGTGAGAGGCAGGAGCTTGAGATGCTTAAGTGAATTTTTAGGTAACCAGACTCGGCACTTTCATGAGTGCTTCTATCCAGTAGCCAACTAGAATACCTCCAGTCTACCTACATACCAAAGAACTATGTATATAGGTACCTATGTTTCGGGGCTATCGATTACATTAGTAATTCACATAACTTTTTTGGGATACTTACTATGTAGAGGCTACCTACCTTTCAGGCTTTCACAGCCCTACGTAGTAATAAATACTGTATTAGTCGGCTTCTGAATGGTTCATCCTTGTTAAGAAGGCGAAAAGTTGCATGCCGTCCAATAGGAACGATTCCGCAGGTGACCAAGCGAACATATAAAATGACCTGAAGCCCAAGAAACGTGCAGGGAGAATCAGCCCCGAACTGCGAAAACTGTAAAGATAAAAGTAAGTTCCTATTAAGTCCGTCTGAATATTTACTGCAGGCCGTTAACCGAACTTCAATTGATCCGGGCTTCTTATGTTGGTCAGCTCTCATATGAGTTTTTAATGAGGTCCGGTATTATTTCATCTTGGTAGCTAAATTGACACAATCTAGAGCTCCTCAGACTAATCTAATTCAGCCAATAAGAACTGCGCGAGATCGAAACTGGTCCTTCTTTTCGTCGGGATTCGCGCCGCCTTTGCTCCTCCTTACTAGTGGCATGGACATTTCAACTTGAATACTCCTAACAAGGGGCCTCTCTTTTTCTCATTGTCCCGTTATAGGGGCTATATCGTACGCAGATGATCCTAGGTACTGTAATAATGAGACGGTGGACCCTGGCGCATCTCTCAAAGCCGTTTTCGCGCCGATCCGATTTGTCTGCAAAGTGACGTGCATACCCGGCCGAAATCCAACATTCCTTCCCACCGTTAATAACCACCGAGTTAAAGTACCTAACCTACATTTGTTACTTACCCGTAGCCTTATCGCAAGCCTCAACTCGAGCATCTTTTCGTTCGCCTTAAAGCAGCGTCACCTGGAATACCAACACCAAACTAACTTTCCATAACGCTTGGTATCCGCCTACGCCGCCTCGAGTTAACCGCGTAAAGCTTGCTCTGTAAAAGACATCTCTCGGAGACATAGGATGCAGCTCACGCAACCCTCCGATAACCTCCTGTAAGGGCCGTATCTCTTTTCTTCCTACGACCTGGTTGCGGTTGTGGACTGACGGCGAAATATCTAGTTAGCTACGCGGGACGCGCCTTGGTTAAGGTGCTATCGCCATGGCCCTCCTCGATCCGAGCTTCGTCTTTGGTATTCTCGTCCTCGTCTACCTCTCATCCTTTGTTCTGTTCGCCGTCGTTCGCATTCTTACCGGCGTATCCATCCAACGACTCGGTTACTTCTCTCTTCGACGATTGGCCTATACGCCAAGGGATGGACTAAATGTCAAGATCCGGGGGCTCGGCCTCAGTCTCCACCGCCCGACCTTCTCTCAGCCGACTTGGATGAGCATCAAGGTGAAGGAACTTGCCGTCACTGTCGATATTAAAGAGCTGGAGAGGCAAAAGCAAGATACCACCGAAGTTGATAAAAGCACCGATGGATCCCGTAGGGGAACCCCGGCCGACGGGTCCAGACCTCTACACAAACAACCGCTTCCTAGGCGAGGGACCTCCGGGCCCGCGCGTAGCGTGGTTTGGAAGCAGCTTACGAGGATAAAGGAGAGGCTTAAGCGGCTGCACAGGGACCTCTACTGGCTCCGGTTGGTTGATGTGGTTGCGGACGACACCACAGTACGTATTGTCGATGTTGGAAAGGTGCAGCTGGGCAGCTTCACCATTGCCGTGGATACTCGGCGACGCATGGTAGACCGCGCTCGGTTCTTCTTCCAGTCGGGTGCCGAGCAAAAGCGTCAGAAGCTTTCGGCCGAATGGATTGTGACTCTACGAAGCGTCCTCTTTACGGCTAATGGTCACGAACCCATCGAGGTCTTAGACAGTGCAACGCTGAATGTCCATGGATTCCTGTACGACCAGCTGGATGGACTTCGCGATGCTGCCATTGCCCTGAAGCTGGGTCGAGTACATGTGCCCTACGACGACATCGAGAGCTGTATCGCACGTTATAAAACGGCCAAGGGGCGGCAGACGAAACCTTATCAGCAGGTCGAGTCTCTCAAAGTGTCGATTGACGAAGTCATTCATGAAGCCGACCAGCCTGGGAGCACCGATGAGGATCTGATGCAGGCAGTCTCTGACTCGATCTCTGACTCGAAGGAGTTCGTGAGCTCTATTGTCCGAGGAATCAAAGAGGTCCAATTCGCCGTTAGCTTCGTCAGTTTCACAAAACAGCTCCATAGAACCAAGTCGGCAGGATCGCCTTTGCTCCTAAACGCGTCTATGAAGGAGGTTGGCATTGACCTGCACCGCCTGGATCCTAAATCACCCGCTCATCGGATGTACTTCCCCTCCAACGATATTGCACATGAGGCTCAGGTCGTGGGCTTGTCCATTTCTGTTGGGTTGGACGACAGTCATGGTAAGCCAGAACGAGTCCTGTACATCCCAATGGCCACGACCACCGTGAAGACCACCTTGCCGTCAAAAACCGTAGAACTTTCGAACGATGGCAGCGCCGAGGACAGGAATGCAAACATACTTTTTGGGAACTCTGTCGTCACTGAACCCTCCGTTGATTTAGACCCCAAACATCTACCGATCCTACTTGCCCTTCTGCGACCACGGCCAAAGACGCCGAAGGCTCAAGTGCAACAGAGACATAGGCTGATTTCGCGATTACTCCCAAAGGCCAGTTTCAAATTCTCCATGCAGCAGCCAGCCCTCAGGATAACTCTCCCGCCAGTCCAGAAAACGGACGATCCAGATGACTTTGATCTCATTATATCCTCAATCTCGTCAATCTCCCTTGACGTCGAATCGTTCCACTCCGCCGTTAAGGACCTGCACTATTCATTGGTGTCGTCTACGAGAGTCCAAGCACATCGCCTTTATTATCAGACCACCCAAGGAGACCGTTTCGACCTAATTGATACAGAATCTTTTGACCTGAGACTCCAGCTCTCCGCGAACCCGGACGTCCATATGATTGCCAATGCACATCTCCAAACTTTCACAATACGCATGACCCGCCCTGAATTCATTGATGGGCTGCATCAGATAGTGCGCCAGCTTAGGCTCAACGTCGAGCCAGACAAGTGGCCTTCTTCGAGACCTCGAAAGTCTCGGAACGTCCTTCGGGGTCTCCCACAGTGGCTATTCCATCTCTCTTTCGAAGTTGACGATTTCAGTGCAGAGGTGGCCGGCGTTGATGACGATTTCCCCAATAGCAGTCGCGGCGTCATGCTGCAAGTGGACTCCTGGTCCACAGAGTATCGTGCTCAGAGATTAGATACGTTGAAACAGCGACCGGCTTCGAAGAGGCGCACTGCCAGTAGGTCTTTGGTCCCAGATGCAGAACTCCTGAGCTCTATTTCGATGCCACCCTTTCCTCGAAAGAAACACCAGACCGACGGCGATGGACGGAGATTCGCTTTTACCTGCGAGGGCTTGGAAGCTTTTATTATTGAAGCCCCTGAGAGGATCGAGTTGGAACCTTTTGTTCGGTTACCGCACTTCGAGGTATCTTACTCTACCCAAAGCGACGCGCATGGCCCAGTCTCTCATGTCCAATCAAATTTGCGGACCCTCCTTATTCAGTACTCCCTCTTCCGACATTACTCGGTGGGTGTGGCTATTATGACGCTGCAGAAGGCCTTCCTACAAGGCAAGCGAGACGCTTCGCAAGGGTCGTCGCAGAGGAGTTCACCGAGTCCACCGCCCGTAGGCCGTCTAGCCCCACCGCTGATGTCTCCCGGTTCGCCTACTACGGACGAAATGGAGACGTTTGCGTATTCTGCTAGGGAGCTCGTGGCAGTTGAGTTCAAAGCTTCTCTAATACAGGTCAAGGCAGAGATGCCATCTGATCCTCCCATGATGTTGCATATCCACGGTGTGGAAGCCGGTCGACATCGATGGTCTCAACCTTTCTTCTACTCAAAGTTGGTGCGTATATATGCTGGAGCGCCTCGAATGGATGCCGTCTGGGCACGGATCGCTAGCATCAAATCTATTCGCCTAGATTACCGTGAGTCCCGGCAGAAGATGTCGACCGGTGGTTTCCAGGATGAAAAGATGTTTGACGTAGTGATCGATGCCATGAGGCTTGCAGTGCCCCATGAGCTCATAATCAACCAGATATCTGACAATATCGTGAACGTCATTAAAGTGAGTGAGCAGCTTAGTCACCGCTTCAAGACCGGAACGAATGAGTATATCCTAGAAAAGGCACCACAAGGCCCGAAGGTCTTGCCGAAGATCTCTTTGAGGGCCCGCACGCTCCTCTTTGAACTCGAAGATGGTGCGTTCGAGTGGAAGCTGGGTCTGATATATAGGGCCGGACGCATTGAGCAGATGCAGCGCCTCGCCCGCGAGGAGGCGTTCCGCGTCAAGGTGAAAAGAATACACGAAGAGGAGATCAGGAAAGAGCCGGGTAGGTTCCGGGCGCGCTCTGCAGTCCCGAGGGGAAGGACATCGAACATAAATAGCCCCGGGGGCCGAAGCCAGAGTGTGGAAGGACAATCGCGAGAACAACGATCTCGTAGTGAGGGGCCACGAGGGAGGACTCCGCGATACGATCCAGATAATGTTCAGGGCATGAGCGGCAAGGCTCACGTCACAATCCAGGAAGCCAGGGCGAGATTGCATGAACATAATGCTCAGAGCTGGAAGAAGCGTATCAATCATCATTATGCCGTGTCGCGCAGCACTGCAAAGGAGCACAGAGCTCTATTCCTAGGTCCCGATCAGCTTCCTGATGAACTTGAGGAGACAGAGAAGATACTGGAAGTGCCTGAACGCCCAGCGCTCATGAACACTGTCATAACCGATCTCCACGTCAAACTTGACAAACCGTCCTTTCCCCTTCGCGAACTGCCGGATTTCCTCCACAAAGTTGGAAAAGGCATGCCGAAGAGCATGAAGTATTCCCTCCTCCTTCCAATGAACGTCTTGGTCAATATGGGCGAGGTTCGAGTCAGTCTCCGCGACTACCCATTACCTCTCCTCCACGTACCAGCGATCAAGCCTGGCCAGCCATACAAATTACCTGCTCTGTCGCTCAAAACAGATTTTGTCATCGCGGAAGAATTCCGCGGCAGGGAATCGATGAGGCGGGTGCAGGTTCATATCACTTCTCCAGATCCTGACTCAGTGGTGCCGCAGAGTGGCTTTGCCATCGATGTCCGCCGTACAATGGGACCCGTCAAGTCCTACTCAGATATGCAAATTGATATCAACACCGCATACCCTACGAGAATCACCTGGGGACCATCGTATCAGCCAGCCGTTCAGGACATGATGATGGCCATCGAATCATTCACGAAGCCCATGGTAGACCCTTCGGAACGCGTTGGTTTCTGGGACAAAATTAGGCTCAATTTTCACTCTCGAATCCGCGTGGCTTGGAAAGGCGATGGCGATGTACACCTTGCTTTAAAGGGTTCACGAGATCCTTACCGTGTCACTGGGAATGGCGCTGGATTTTTGATGTGCTGGCGGAACAATGTGAGGTGGAACGTCCATACTGACGACGACCCTAAGAAGTTCATGACGGTGGACAGCGGGGAATACGTCCTTGCAGTTCCCGACTACAGTCATCAAGTTAGAGAATCGACCCGCGAGGTTGAGGAGAACGAGAGTATAGCGAGCGGAGCGAGCTTCAAGTCTGCTGCTATGTTCAAGAAAGTCGCCATGAAATTGTCGGGCAATGTCCAATGGATGGCTGGTCTCGTGTTCGAACGAGCTATTGAAGATGGCAGACGAAGTTTTGATACAAGGCCACATTACGAGGTCGTCTTGAAGGCTCCGCCATATGCCAAACCAAAAGATGATGGTCTTCCGTACGATGCGTTCCGAGGCTTCAGAAGCCAGCACATACACCTGTCCATCGCAGTTAAGGTGCCTGCCGATCGTGATTGGGCTTCGTCGGAGCCTCAGCCTTCCGGGAGCTACAACAGCGTTCACCTAACTCCGAGGCTTTTTACCCACTTCTTTGCTTGGTATTCACTTTTTAGTGGCCCTATGTCATTGCCAATCCGTCAAGGTTCGCTCTGGCCCGGGAGAGAAAAGAACAGCAAGAAATTTGGAAGGCATCTTGGCACCCTCAAATACAACCTCCTCCTAGCACCCTTGTTCATGAGTCACATTTACAAACATAAGGATGTCGAGGATTATTCTGAGAATTCAGTCTCGGCTACAGGTGTCAAAGTTAGATTCGATAACTTCATGGTGGACATTCACCAGCGCCGGGAGGAGTTCAATACTCGGGATCGAGGGCGCAAAACCCAAACTAGAACCACGGGCATGAAGATCCACACCGCCCAGCTCGATCTGGTCTCTGCAGATGTTCGTGCTGTCTCTGCCAGTATCAAAAACACCACGACTGAAGCGATCAAGAGGAATTCTCTTGCGGCTCTGATTGCTCAAGGCGAAGACGGCAGTGCCGACCTGTCCCATTTCACGATCCCGGACAATGACTTTAGCTGGATTGACATGGATGACTTCGTGGAGCTAGACTCGATCTTGCCATCTGAACCGAACCCTGACACGAAGATACTGCCATTAGCCTATGCTCCCCGCGTCACTTACTTCAGACAAACAGATATTGGCGACACCATCGATGGAGACCCGGATCGTACTAGCCCTTTCGGAAACGAGCCGACGCACTTCTGCATCATGAGTCCAGATGATGACCCTAGGAGGGTTCAGTCACAGTTGATTCAGACCCGCTTGGATCAGCTAGACGATCAAATTTCTAACAACATACGGGACGTTGGTGAGGCCGAATTACGCAATATAAGGGCAGATGGCCAGGATCCTGAGGTCAAATCCGAATTTGAAAGTCTCCAGAGACACACTCACGTGTTACGAGACAAGCAGGCGTTCATGACCAGAATGTTGGAGCAAATGGCCCTCAAAACCCAAAATAACGGTCAGGATGCAGATATCCCAGAAGTCGAGGACCATCATCGGGAGCGTCCAGCTGTGGTCATTGACACAGAAGGAGAAAAAAAGGTCCCAGCGGGAACAGAATTCGCGAGCGACTTCAAGAATAGGTTTGTTGTGCACAATATGCAACTAAAATGGAACAACCTACTACGGAATATCATCCTGCGGTACAGCCATCAAGTCAGTCAGCGTCGAGGCTTCGTTTATTACTTATCTCGGCCGGCTGTCAAGTTCATCCTAGACATCGTCGAGGAGCAAGCTAAGGCCAAGAACAATACGAAGGAGTCAAAAGATTCTCCTGAAACCGGGGCCCCCTCCTCCAGCCCCAAGCCCAGCGGACAATCTGCTGACATGAAACCAGACTTCGAGAACCTAATGCAGCAGATCCTCCAAGACGGGAGAAAGTTCGTCGGTCCTGATGAACCGGCCTCGGCAGAAGGACCATCCATGGAAGACCTCACGGGAGGTATCGCCGACGAGTTCACCCCTCAAAGTAGCTATCATATGCGCTTGATTGCTCCTCAGATACAACTCCAAAGCGAGAAAAACAAAAAGCATGTGGTGCTAGTCACAGCAAAGGGGATGGAACTCAAAGTGGTCGAGGTCATGGACAAGGCCAGGTTATCTGACGAGGTCAGCGGTCTAGTCCAGCGGCGCTTCTTGCTCAAGATGGACAGCGCACAGTTCTTCGTCACTCATCAAAAGTGGTTCTCCGGCCCCCTCCTATCAATGTACTCGGGCAACACTTACGGGACGCCATCTGGCTCTTCTTGGCCGCCCTGGGTGCCTATGGAAGTAATGTATGACTTTCAGTCAGATCCTTTTGGTTTCAAGCGAGTCGTGCAAAAGACTTCGGCAGTGCTGAGACACGACAAATTCAATACTCTACGTCTGAAGTACAATGACGAAGTCAACACGGACGACACTAATGCCCTCTCCGAGGACAATTCAGAGAGCAGAATGGATTATCTCTGGGTGGAATTCCCTCAAGCTAGAGCGCTCTGCAATTCCTCGCAGTACTATGCCATCTACGTCATCGTCCTCGATCTTCTCATGTACAGCGAACCTCTGGAGAAGACAAGAAGTGAGCGTTTAGAGAAGATAATGCTTGCGTCCGACTTTAGCGACTTACGTGGCGCTCCTGAGATGGTCACTAAGCTGCAGGAACGCATCCGGCAGCTAGAAGACATCAAGGCTCACTTCCAGATCCACTCGAGATATCTGGACAAGAAGGGGTGGGAGGACAGGTTGATCCTGGAGCGCGATCTCGCGGCTTGCGAGGATGAACTCTTCTTCATGATGAAAGCTATCACCACATCGCAACGCAAATATGACACCGCATCACAGAGCAATGCATTTCTCAAGTGGACCATTCAGGCCAAAGAGATCGTCTGGCATCTTCTTCGAGACAATAACGAGCCTTTGGTTGAGCTGCAACTACGGGATACGCAGTACCACCGAACGGACAACTCGGACGGTTCGCACAGGAATCTATTCCAAGTTGGCAAGGTTATCGGCCTGAATCTTCTCCCAGACGCGATCTATCCTCAGATGGTTGCGCCATACTTCGAGGATGAGAAAGGCATCGAGGATCTGAACAACAAGAAGATGGTCCGGGTGTATTGGCACATGTTGGAAGCAATTGCTGGGATACCGGTTATGGATCACTTCGAGGTGAATCTGTTTCCGCTGAGGATTCAGCTCGAGCGTGAAGTTGGGAAGAAGTTGTTCGAATACATCTTCCCAAGCACAGACGAAGATAAGGATGCCACCGGCGAGCGGGTTGATTCTCCTTTCATGATCAAGCAGAGCTGGCCTGGCGATGCAGAGGACGATGCTCCAGATGAGTTCAAGTTTGTAGCCTCTGGCAGACTGAATACCCCAACGTCTGAAAAGGAGCAATCTTTCGCTACGCGGCCTGGATCTCTAGAGCTCCGCCTGCACCCTACCCTGACATCCGACTCTCACGGCGTCGAAACTAGCGCTCAGAAGCCGAAGGCAGTCAGCGTCCACTCGGGAGAGGGGTCCGTGTTCCGTCTTTTTGGCTCCAAAACGGCGAGTAAGAAGCCGTCATATGAGTCTCTCCGATCTAGCAGCACTCCGCGACAAGGTATCGGCCGCTCTGCGACGGCTACGACGATTGCTTCGATGGGGAGTGACAACAAGAAGGGCCCCCGCTTTGCTCTCCTCGGTAAACATGGCAATGGCAACGATAAGCCATCCGATGACCTGACCAAGATGCTCACACGTGCCTCGAATTACATGACATTCGTACACATTAGGATGCCATCTGTTGTTCTCTGTCTCAGCTATAAAGGCAAAGGCGATCGCAATATTGAAGATGTCCACGACTTTGTTTTCCGGCTACCCACAATTGAATACCGAAATAAGACGTGGTCGAACCTGGACCTGGCCTTGTCTCTGAAGTCGCGTGTAATGAAGGCGCTGGTCTCACACACCGGTGCCATCATCAGCAACAAGTTCAGCAAGAGCAGCCCCAACCAAGCCCAGCAAAGCAAGCTCCGGGAGCTGGCGAATAGCAGCGTCCTCCTCGCGACCCCCACCATATCCAGCAACAGTGGCGACAATAGCGATGATTCGTCGAGCCTGTGGGGTACCAGTCCGGCAGACTTCTCCCAATCCCCCCCCAGGAGTATCAGCGACTCCCAGAGCAGCATCACTGTCCCCCGGCCAAGTAGTCGCGCCTCGAGTGCGACATCCTCCTCACGCTCGTTCCTCAGGGTCAATGATGGTGGTAGCTCGTCCGGAGCCAGTCAGCGCGGCACGCCTGTCCCCGGTTTTATTATGATGCGCCCTGATTCAAGTCACGGGAGAACGCCAACGGGACTTGATGCAGATGCCGCACGTCCACACACGAGCGCTAGCAACAATCTGGGCTTTCTACGGCCCAGCAGCAGACCCGGGAGTAGCGGCGCTTCCTTGATGGGAGAGGACGAAATGGACAGATTGAGGAGAAAATCGGACGGAGGCGGAGGCGGCGGCGGCGGCGGCGGTGGCGGTGGGTTCCTGCGAGGCAAGTTTACCGCGTTCACGAGCCGGCTCAAAGAGCGTCCCGAGCCCGTCGTCGCTGCCGGTAAGAGGAGCCTACACGAAGGCGATGTCAATGAAGACAAGAACGGGAGCACATCGTGGGGCGAGGGAAGCTAGGCCGGTACTCCGCCGCCCCTACCTATGACGAAGTGCCCGTCAATATAATCACATAACTACTTATTCCGTGGTCGAAGACGGAGGCGCGGCGTGCGGTCTAGATGGGGGGTTCAGGCGCATCATCGGGTGTTGAAGAGAGATGTTTGGATGCACCATACGGAAACAGGCAGCCGCCCGCGTTCCTCGTTTTCCACGGCTGGCTTCCTCGGTTTTTTGTTCATTCACTGCATTGTACATAAAGCGTGCCCGGTCATTCACCTATATATATCTGGGCTTGTCTGGCTCTCGAGCCCGAAGCATTTGCATGGAGCGGGGGGAATAGGGTATTCAATTAGGGGTAGGAAAAGCTTCTTTTCAGATCGGAGCTCTGCAGCGGGACTTTGTTTGGTTGTTCGGTGTCTTTCGTGGGCTTCCCACGATAGGAATCAGTTATATACATATACTTATACATATTATACGTATTATACATAGATGTCTTTACCCATTAACAAATCTATATAGAGAACACGATCAAGCATGCCCGCTCCTTCCTCCATTGGAGGTTGCGGGTCGTGCTGAGAATGGATACATGCCTGGGGCTGGCGGGTACGAAAATGGTAATAGATAGTAATAGGAGATATTGAAAGGCGTTGTATGTGAAGGGCATCTTCTTTGCTGAATTGGGTGGATATCGTGCTTGTAGGTGTTTCTGTTAAGTATGGTATGGGATGGGCATTGTAAGCAAATATCGCGTCTACGAAGTAGGTTTTCGATTCCCCCCCCTAAGCTTTATTCATCGTCAGGTACTCAAGATAGAGACGCAACCCGATAATAATAGGGCACATATATATACTTTGCAAACAGCCATTGTTTCTACAGGTTCCGTGATGCAGCTTTAAAAAGAAACCTGCTTAGAGATATGGGTACATCTGCTGCCTTCCCTTGCATCAGTACGCAATAACAGTCTTCGAATCTCAAGTTAAAACTGCGTATGTCTCCTTTTAACAGGTGAGGCCTTTTGCGAATGGTGATAGATAACCCTGTATTTTGAGACAGTTCGATGTTATGAAGGAATTTAATAGGGGCCATAGCTCCCTGGGAGGGTGCTAAATTCCATGCTAATTTACCCTGATTCAGTGCTTGCATTACTGGGGCTCCAGCATGTCGGATGCTCAGTGACCATAGCTCTGCCTTCAATTTTTACTTGCCGTATGTGTCAGCTCCTTGGATGTCCGGCGCGACATTACCATCCCCTTCCCTCTTATGCATTGCCTCTGAGATGCATTCTCATTATCGCGTATTGCTACCTACAGCCATAAGCCTAATATTGAGGACCCTAAGGGTACGATAAAAAAGAGAAGATGCATTATATTCGGCTCCTTCGGCCCCCCACGGTTGACACGTCAAACCCAATTGATCCGGTGCTATCGGTTCTCTTGACCATCACCACCGACCTTGGTGACTCTTTTCTCTATCAAGAAAATCCCATTGTGCTCGTGTTTTGGTTTACCGTGGACGACTACCGGAAAGCTTCGCTTCGCACTGGGCAAAAGCTTGAGCCTCTTGACTCCGGACGACCTGTTCTGTGGGAGGCTGGCATGCGCGTCCTCAACCTCAAACTTCACTTCCCTAAGGAAGCTCTTGATTGCAAGGCTAGTTTGAAGGTCTCTGCCTTGGAGCGAGACCCACAGATGGTTTCTCTATCTGAATCGAGATATCTTCTTCCCTGGCGGGTGAAGGAAGACGGACGACAGAGTCAGGGACTGATAGCAGACCTGACTATCGAGTTCGATAGCGGAGTTTTCTCAGCTTCAGTGCGCAAGCTCGCCTGTCAGCACAAGCGTGACGAACTTAGCCGCGTGAACATCGCAATCGAGGAGGACATCGGCGAGAGCATCGCCCGTCATATCTGGGACGCCGGCTTAGTGACCAGCGCTCTGCTCGCGGATGCGTGCCGAATGATAAGGAAGGAGCTTTGGATTCGGGAATTCCTGCCGCTGGACAAAGAGGACCCTAACATACTGGAGATTGGCTGCGGCGTCGGCATCCTGGGTATCACCATCGCGAGCATCATCCACAGGGCCGCTGTGCAGCAGGGAATCGCGCTGACGCACCCGACCGTCCTCCTTACCGATCTTCCGGAGGCTGAGGAAAGGGCAAGGTCTAATGTCTCACGCAGTTCCCGGTATACCCTCTCTAAGATGGATATCAAATATGAGAACCTCGACTGGGAGGACGGTAGGAACTCCCGGTTTGGGCCTTTGGTCAAATCTAAATACTGGGACTTTATCGTACTGAGCGACTGCACTTACAACGTCGACGCCTTCCCCTCGCTCGTGGGGACACTAACGGCGCTGCATTCCCTAAACGCAACGAACACTGATCCGGGGACGGAGAATAATATAAAGACCAAGGTTATCCTATCAACGAAGCCACGCCACGACTCGGAACTGGCCTTGTTTGAGCTGTTGAAAGCGGATGGATGGACGTATCAGCTCAAGAAGAGCATCCCGTTGCCGAATCTCGATGGCGAAGACGAGGTAGTGGAGATATACTTGCTGGTGAGACGAGCAGATTCAGCGCAAGTACCGAAGAAATGAAAAGACACTGATACTGCCGACCGACCGCCGAAGAGTTCCAGATCCACAATCTCCAAGTAGAAGGCCGGCATTATGTGAGCAAAGACACCCGCTGGATCACAGCCCTGAACATGTTGAACGGGTGAGATAGCTAATCCTCCATTGCCAAATCAAGAGCTCCATGATAGATGCAGAACTTTTGCAGAGTGTGATTCATGGTCATTTCGCGACTCGACTGACGGGGCAATCCGTGATATGAGGGGTCCCCCCAGCCATTGCTCCGTGTCATATCCCACAGGACATCTCATCCCGCCATGCGTCACGACTGGTCCTTCACCAGCTCCGAGCGCGACCTCCGCCCCGAAGTACTCGGCCTTGTAGGCGGCTATGCCGACGGCATCCGGCTCAGTCGACTTGCCCGTCTTGCTCAGTTATGCAGCTGGGCAGCGTGGTAGGTAGCAGGCTTCATAGTCTCGAGCTACATATGTGCCTTGCCTAGTCTTAAGGGCTGCCCTAGTTTTGGCCGGTTGGATGCCGGAAGAAAACACGGCTACAGGCGTATTGAGTCGCCTTCGTCCACGCCACATAACTTTTCACGCGATACAGTGGAAGGCTCCCCTCGCTACCTGGGTATGGATACGTATCTCAACTCGGTGCTGACGGGGGTCAACCTCCTTGGGTACCCGGCCAACTCGGATTGTATTCAGGACCGCCGTCGTCACTACTTCAATACATTGTACACGCAGATGTATGACAATGATGATACTATGGGACTCCGGGGAACCAAGGTTTCCTATGCCATGGCTCCCTCCATTAAGTGAACAATGGGGCCGAATCCTTCTGCTGCTGGCAAACAACATTGCGATAATATTCTGATTGGGAGCCACCAAAAGAACGAATGTAGTATTCCCATTTAAATCACTTGGTCATACGGTTATTTATGTCGTCGGGTTTTCTCTTGGTCGAATAAACGTTAAATTGAATACCATGAAATTTCGAATTAGGATGAAGCATCCATGTCTTTTGCGGAGGTCTCTGGCTGGAAGCACCCACGGACTTACAAGTCAACCATTCTCTTTATAACCTGTGGTTCAGAGAGTCCTGAAGCCGAATTCTCTCTCAATTTTTCATTAGAGAGCGAACACTGACAACCTCTACTCTTTCAACTTTACACCCAACCAACCGAAGCCCAACTGCAACCACTCCGCTGCTCATCATCCGCTCACCATGTCCCGCATCGCCAAACGTGAAATCCTATCCGTCGCCCTGGCGGCCGCCATCCTCCTCTTCATCCTCCGCGACGTCTGCCGCGACACGTGGACGTGGATCCACGTGTGGCTGAACGTGGATCCGAACGGCAGCGCCTGACGTTGCGCGCCGCCGACTTCTTCCATTTCCTGGTGATACACTTTGGCCTGTTCTTCTGCGTCGCCGGTCTCGTCTTCGTCGACCGCATGCAGCATCATGCGAGCAGCCGCCGCTGCCTACCTCGTGCCCGCCTGGTTCGCTGCGGAGCACCAGCAAAAAACCCTCCCTCGGCGACGCCAAGTTCGACGCTATCACCTGGTTCCTCGTCGGCTTCCGCCCTAAGCTATTTTTCGGCGGCTGGAACTGGTGCACTGACTGCCCTCGGCACCTACTTGGCCTCTCTGGGCAGAGGAGGGAGTTCGTCGGCATGAGATGCATGGACATGTGACCCAAAATTTTTTTTTTTTCGTCCTCTTCGTTGCCTTCTTGGTTAATGGATACGACCCTCCCTGTTGAGTTTCTTGGACGAATACGCTCGTCAGATATGCCTTACTACTCTTAACTACTCACCGGGTTATCCAGGAAGGACATTTGCTAACATTTGGTTCCCTAGTGAGGACGGTGCATAATGATTGCAGGACTATGAATCTGACGTAGGGATGGGGAACGGACGAGGACGAAGAAGTATTGGGAGTGATCCCAGAGGAAGGTACATTTCCCATTAATGCGATTGTTTACCTAAGAGCTGCAGTGAACCGAAGGCACCACTCAGAAGTCGTTTAATGCTACGGGACATTACCTATATCCATATCTGTTGTGTTTTGTCCTTTAAGTGTTCCCAGTGGTCCTAAGGCTGCTTTCGCGGTCAATACCAAATATGCACCTCTCCGTCGGGGATACGTGTAGCTAGGTATACATAACCGATCCCGTGCGAACGGTTACGATGTCCCAAGCCAAGCGGGGAGATCAGTTCCGGGAGGCGGTTTCTCTACCATAGACTTACCAACCGGGGAAAGTACATAAGAAGATGATACTGTCCGCTCTGCTAAGTAGACATCACAGGTTTGAGCGAAGCACTTACGACAGACGTCAACTACCTAGCTACGTCCTCAACCGAAGTGGACGTGCCTTCTCTACACCTGGAGAATGCTTGTTTTCTAAACAACCACAGACAGATGGGCTGATGCCACTGGTCTGGTAAGTAAAGACACACCAGCTCTTAATTTCGAAATCCATCCCTCAATCGGTTCCTCAAGCATCACAAGACACAGGCAGTTCATAACATCGTCATCTACTAGCAACATCTCTTGCTATACATATATTCCTTCTTGTCCCGCATTGATCACAACAGAGATCACAACGAAGCCAGCATCCCAAAACCACCTCTAGACAACCGCCATCCCCACCCCACGTTTTCGCAATGCCGTCGTTGTCCAAGATGCGTCCCATCCTGCCCAGGACCGAAACCCCGAGCAGCTCGACAGCGGACCGCCGCACGACCCCGAAGCCGGCCCGCATATCCGAGGAGACCCGGTCGTGCATCAAGGGGTTCTGCACGGGCCTGGCGCTGGTGGTCTTCTGGTTCGGGTCGACGGCGGGCGTGGCGCTGCTGGCGCAGGCGCACACGGCGGGACACGCGCGGCCGCGCC
>QJNX01000157.1:0-135563 GCA_004155925.1 Monosporascus sp. MG133 | reverse complement strand
CCGCCGAAGAAGGCCACGAAGGTATCGTTAAACTGCTGCTTGAAACGGACAAAATCGATACCGACTCGAAAAATTATTTCGGTCGGACACCGTTATCATATGCCGCCGAGAATGGCAATGAGGGTATCGCCAAGCTGCTACTCGAAACGGGCAAGGTCGATGCCGATTCGAAAAATATTGTGATTATCATGGCGGTCGGACACCGCTATCGTATGCTGCCGAAAATGGCCACGAAGGTATCGTCAAGCTGCTTCTCGAAACGGATAAGGTTAATGCAGATTCGAAATATGATGCTGGTCAGACACCGCGATCGTATGCCTCCAAGAATGGCCATGAAGATATCGTCAAGCTGCTGTAAATTAAATTCTAGGTGCTAGTGTTTTAATTCGACTACTAGGTGTTGGGACATAATCTAGGGGATCTCATCTAGTACATAAAAGCAAATTATGAAGGCTGAAGCCATTATAAATCTCACGGTAAGGACAGGGCAGCTTTCGTCATGCCATTTATTAGCCGGACGACCTACTCCCGAAGAGCAGTCGAGCGTGGTTAAGACGTATCCATGATTGTCGTTTTCTACGTGGTCACTGATACCAGCATCAATCAAGAATTAGTCGGCGGAAATAGTGCTGGCGGTCAAATCAACGTCTCTATACGTTCAACCCTTGCCGGAGAGATGGAGAGATGAGAAGGACGGAAAAGGTGAAATTATCGAAATTATTCGACCGATGTAAAGGGTCTGGATGGGAAACTGTAACAAGGAAACTGTAGGGACGAACGTTTGCTTATTCCTTTGTCGTGGACAATCTCAATTTTGTACTCTTTGATGTATTGGTTCGTATCACCTAACTTCCGAACCAATACCGCATCCTACAGTTACAAGTCTCCCGTCGAGTCTCCATGATTCCAGTTGAGATGTTCCACGCCCGAATCTGGCTGGAGCTCTGTCCTAGACTTTATAGGCGGTAACAAGTTAACACGCGCCGCATCTGCGCGCAGGCAATGACATTAACTTCATTTGCCTTAACAAGTGGGAAAAGTGTCCTCATGTCGAGGGAAGCGACTTTGGGCCATAGTAAGACTAACGTCTTCGTCAAGCATCCCGAAAGTCATCCACTGCTAGCCAGCTAAGAAGCTTAATTAGTATTCCTTAACCCATAGCTGGCCGCGTTCTCTAGAAGCAGCTTCACGACTGCTCCAAGGTCGTTCTCTGCGACCAGGCGAACGGCATCCGACCGTAATTGTTTTTTAGTCTGGGCTATTGCTAATTACCAAGTAACAAGCGTGGCGAGTTACCAACCTCGAAGTACGCCGCTAAGTGTAGTCCCGTTATTTGCTAGTTCAGGGAAGCAGGATGAAATGTGTGACTTCCCTAGGAGGTCAACTTGTTTAGAGGCAATAAAGGAGTCCTGCAAGGGGTCTTCCTCGGAAAGTCGTTTGGTGGCGGCAGAATGACCGGCCTATATACCGAACAACTTACTTCGAAGGCGTTTGACCTGGCGCGGGCCTCCAATTGCATAGGGCTCCCAAGCCTGGCGGGGCACGACGACGAAGAGATGGGGCGAATATACCGACCGGTATTCCCTCAAGTTGGCTGTTGTATTGCAATAGTCGGAGATTCCCGAAAGGGTCCTTGATATTCGCCATAGCGTCCGTCATCGCTGTAGGTAACGATGCCGGCATTAATGGAAGGCTCGCCCAGGTTATCCTAGACTCACCCTAGATACTCGAGTCTCTCTACGACGCCAAGCTGTCTGATATTGACCCAGTCTGGGAACGTACACAAATTGGTTAGTAAATTAACGGAGATTGGCCCGAGACTGGTCCAGTCTCGAAGTCAGATCTGTCTGTGCAAACGCCCACTGGTCGACTCCCTCGATCACGTTTGTGGTGATAAAGGCCAGGTCGTGTTAGAAAGAAGAAGAAAATGAAGAAGACCTATCATGAGGATTCGGATTAATTAGGCTTAATGGGTTCTATATAGTCACCTACGGCATTTTAAGGGGGGGAATGCGTGCCGTGATACAGGAGGGAAACGCTTATTTTGAATGGTGATATAATCCATGATATAGCACAGAGCCTGTCTGGAATTCCAGCGCTATCCGGCTTTACAGAACATAGTCTTCGGCTTAGATGTTATGCCATGGTCTGCCGTGCCGAAACCACAGAAAAGACTAAAGTGGCCGCACATACTAGAGTTGAGACTGGAAGCGGTCCAAAGAGCAGGGTTTAATGCCATACTTTATACCCATGGGATGCTTACTATAGCCGTTTGGATCCTTACATAAAACAACCAACCAATGTGTCAGACCCTCTATCACACTGGAAACTCAAACTTTACAGTAACGAGGACGCGCCATGGAGAGCACGATATATCATAAACATACAACTGTAAACACACCCCCCTACTCGACGCCCAAATACCATCTCGCATTTGGTCAAGCAACCAGCCCCTTGAACAGTTACCCCTATTTTAGTTAGGTATTAAGGGTTTGGCCAATCTTAGAGACCTTATTTAACATAAACTGCGCGCTTCGGGACAAGCACTCTTAACATAATGCTACGACAGAGAAGAGAGGCCAACTTCCTGGCAGAGTAATTACCACCACCCTTCGAAACCTCAGCATATCACTTACTTCCCAATTTCCCCAGCGATCCCGCCCTCCTCTCCACCTCGCACACACTGCCGGCCAGCACGTCTCCTAGGAAGCCCTTCAGAGTACCGTATCCTGACTATCTCAACCTACACCCCCTTACGACTATTCATTCCTTCTCATTTCCAGTGTGTCCCCCTGGCACTTCACTTTTATCCTAGGCATCAAACAGGTAAACCGACACCATACACCGGACATCAGGGCTAAGCAGCCAGACACGGAGTGTGAGAAGGGGGGTTTCAGGTTCGAGTCGCTCAGAAAGACTACCTAGGTCCATAAGCATGTCTACCCGTCGCAGAGGCACCTTTTCTCTCGTCCAGCTCCAGCATCCAGCATCCAGCATCCCGCATTCACTCGCTCACAACACAACCACGAGAGTTCCACAGCCCACGAGCAAGCAGACAAGCAGGCAGGCAAGCAGACGTACATACAACGCTTAACATGCCGGCTCGTCCTCACTCACTCACTCCCACCGAAACTTCTCCGGCCGCCTGGTCGCGTCAACCTGCTGGTCTACGGACCAAAACAACCCGGGGAGCCCACCAGCCGCCACTCTCGCCGGAGGTTTCCTTTTGTCACGCACGTCGTTCGATCATCCCATCGATCCATCGTCAATGCTAACGTTCAAGTAAACAAAGAAGAAAAGGTTGCGTAACAGGTGCCTTGTCTTTTCTCGCCGCCGGTTCTGCGAGGGGTTAAGAAGAGGAAAGACGAGGCGGTATGTGCTTGTGTCGTAATCGAAAAAAAGTTCACAATTAGAAAACTTCATATTGCGGAAAACGCCCCGCCCAGCCGTAATCTTGATGCAACCACACTCGCATTTCCACGTTATCATCCACCCATCAATCTACATTTTCCGCTTTTCACAAAACCGTGTCTCTCTCTCTCTTACTTCCCGCTTCCTTTGTCCTCTCATCTTCACTCACATCTGGATGGCAGCAGGATGCGCGTCCAGGTCGACAGCCTCGACGGCGGCCCTCTGCTTAGCGCTGTTGCGGACGAGGTTGCCGAAGTAGCGCAGCGCGACCTCGCTCTCGCCGCGCGTCTTGAGGGTCTCGTCGCGGCGGGTGCCGAGCTGCTCGACGGAGCGCTGGAGGCCGACACGAAGGTTGTCGGCGGGGATGCGCAGCACCTTGCGCACCGAGCCCGAGATGCGCTGTCCGTTGGTGTGCACGTAGTCGATGGCCTCGAGCTGTGCCGCCACCTTGGCCGACAGCCGCTGTGGCAGCGAGTTGGGGATCTGATGAAGTACGTAGGCCGCTGCCGAGACGACTAGACGTAAGAGGCGTTAGCGTTGCGTCTGCTTGTTTATGGACAGTTTGGAAACTGGAGAATTGAGGCGAAGGGGATGAAGGAAGTGGGGATAACATAGGAAGTGGAGGCAGAATGGTCGCTTACCTGCTAGAACAAGACCCGGCACGATCATTTTCCGTAGATTGTCATTGCCGACGATCTTTGCTACGGTGAACGCATGGTCCATCCAGCCCATGCCACCGAGCACGCGGCTGCCGACAGCAGTGGCTACCGTCAGGGCCATGCCAGTGCCAGCCAGCTTCTCCTGCTTTTGCATGAGTGTGTTGACATCAAAGAAGTCCCATATCTCGGTGGGAACGTCGACATGTTTGGCTAGAGCATCCCGTCTCCGTCGGAACATGACGTCGGCGCGGAAGTTGAGGTCCTGATATTCATCGCCGAGGTGCAGCATGCCGAGTTGCTTGATCATGTTCACACCAGCGACCGTCTGCGTCCGCGCGTATTCTTCGCAGTCGGCGACCGAGGACGAAATCTCTGCGAGCAGTGCCTCTTTAATGTGCTCGGCATACTGGAAGGCGCTGAAGATGCCCGGGTACGGTACACCTAGGTTGCTATCTCCAGCGTGTGCAATGGCGCTGTTGAGAGTCGTCCGAGTGTGGTCGTAAACGTCTTGGCAAGTTTGCTCAATGCTCTGATCGACTTGATCGCTCACTTCTGACTTGGCTTTCTTGGATGACTCGAGTTGCGGCTCGATCTCCCTTAATTCCTGCACGACTCGGTCTAACTCCGCCCGCGCGACATCTGAATTGACAGTGGCCAGGGTGTGTACGTCGTTGAGGATGTTCATGAGGTAGGTCCTAGCGGGAGCTAATTTGGATCTTGCTCGCTTTTCTAAGACGAAACGCCTGAGTGACTGCTCTAGCCTCTCGAAATCTCGCAACTTCTCCTTTTCCTTGCCCTTCCCCTTAGGATCGTCACCGGGGTCGTCGCCACCACCTCCGCCACTAGAGCTGCCGCCTCCGTTGGGACCGCCGGGTGGAGATGGGCCTGTCGGTATGGCATTGCTGGACACGAAATGCACGAGCTCGCTGGACTCTTTGAAGGTCCGTGGACTTAGACCATAGACTTGGTCTAAGATCATCTTCTGGCATCGCTCCTTGTCGCGAATGACATCATAGCCGTTGACGACCATGAAGATGTAGGCCTTCTCCGAAGCGGCAGCCCAGATAAATTCCTTGGCCGATTGCGTGAAGTGATTCGCAGCAGAGACGACAAAGACTACGACATCAATCTCTTCTTGCCGTGCGAACACAGCGGTGGTCTTGGTCGTATCTGAATTGAGCCCTGGCGCGTCTATCAATGCGATGTCGACTACGCCATTGTTGAGCAGGGACTCGTCGACAGACCGCACGTCTCTCACGTAAACCTTGCATTGCATGTAGTTTGTGTTGTCAATGACAATCTTCTCCAAGTCGTTCAGTGAGAACACATCGTACGTAGACTCGTCGTGTCGGTCGTAGACAGCGTTCAGGTGAACGGCATGGACTTCCTCGACGCCGGAATTATCTCTCGCGTCGAGAACCTCGCAGAAGATGCTCGTGCAGGGTTGCTGGTCTTCGGGTAGAACCTTGCGGCGCAATAAAGCATTACAGAAGGTCGACTTGCCCGCATTCAAGTCTCCGGTGACGAGAACCTTGCTAGCCGTATCTTCTATGCGCTCGCGCAGTGCCTGGAGGTGTCGGACGCTCGAGCTAATCTTGCCGTCCAGTAGAGCAGCCACCGAGCCCTTTTCCAGAGAGTGGACAAGTTGGGTCTGGTGTAGACTGCCCAACTTCAAATCCAGCTTTAAAACGGAGAACTCGTGGGCGATTTGGGGCGTAACTAATCTCGGGGCGTCTACGACAGCCTTGCCCTCGGCATCCCTACTGGACTCGGCGGCACGGTGATCCTCGAGACTGGTCATCGATCGCTGGACGGGTCGCGGGTGGGGCGGCGGCATGTAGTCGCCGGCAGCGGATGCCGTATGCTGTATGCCCGGGCGGGGCACGGAATGGTCGGGTGAGGCAATATCAGCTCGCTGGACGGTAGGGTAAATGGCGGGCCAGGTCGCATTCATCTCCCGTAACCCCTCCAAAAGCTCGACGACCTGGCTGATGGCCCGACCCAAAGTGACCCGGTGCTTGTTGTACCATAGCTGGTGGATTGCAGCATCTTGACCTCGAGGATCCGGACTGTGGCTACTCTGGGACGAATGTCGCATATCTCCGTTAAGGGTGGGATCAACCCGAGGAGACCCGAGAGGAAATTTGGAGGACGAGGAAGCCGATCCGGCGGCCATGAAGTCATCACCTGCTATGCTACCACCGTATCCGGAATCGTTGTCGATGAGCGACTGAAGTCGAGCGGCGTGATGAGAGGTGGAACCAGAGCCGACAGTCATGTAAGCTGGTCTTCCGGAGGACTGTGCGGGTGACGGAACATCGGTATCGTCGGCAGCTTGCCGGCTGTGTTCAGCTTGGTTGTCTTCTTCTTGGCCGTTGTGTCCCAGAGGGGTGGACCTGCCCTTGCCCTTGCCCTTGCGCTTAGAATACTGCTGGCTCATCTTCTTTGCTAGTGGTTATTCTGCAATCTGTGCTCCATCAGGACCGACGTGTTGATCTAGAGTTGGATTGTTTCGAAGGATGCGGTGAAAAAGGTGGCGCGTCTACTGTACAGTATGTAGGTAGGGGAAGTTAGGGAAAGATAGAGTGGTGTGATAATGATTCTCTTTTTTTCCCTCCGTCTCCGCAGTAAAAGAATCCCGACCCCGACCGACCCTGATGTCGGATAATGTGGCGGGCACTTGCAATCTGGGAGGGGTTCGTTCCGAGTGTGCTACTATGTAAATAAATATGCCGCTAAATGGTTACTTAACCTGCTCTAAGGTAAAGCCAGCTTTTATTGGTTAACAGGATAGCTTCGCTAACACATATAATATATTATTGATGTATGATGTATTGGTACTTTGTGTCAACTCGACTTCTCTCCCAGTCCCAGCACTGCAGTTGATGGATGTTATGCTCCAGTGCTTCTCCTAAACTCAGGCAGGCTGGCAGGTACCTAATTGTCACTGCAATGTATCCACCACCCGAGCCCCACCTTGCCACCTGCCAAAAGCGAGCCTTACGTACAGTGCATCAGGTATCGAATCGATAACCGGCACTGATAAGCGACGATGCCTCGTAGTACTGCCCTAGCTTCATACCTGTATATTCATCCCGTATCTGCCAGCCGCCTCTAGAACCTCTACGTACATACCCTTTTACAACCGAAGTCATCATCAACGGCCCGGTGTCGTACGTCACGTCGAGGCCATAATTCAGTTCATTTCTGCTAGAGGCCTCTCCTCTCTCAGCTGAGCTGTCGGCCTTACCCACTGTCGCGACCGCCCGGATCCCCCTCCCTCCGACATCATGAATGTAAGCAAACACGTGCCGTGATCTACGTCAACGCTGCATCTAGTATAGAATTAACGATGATATGGTAAGATTCTAGAATGGGCCTTCGGAAAGCGCATGACGCCCGCCGAGCGGCTACGCAAGAACCAGCGAATGCTCGATAAGGCCATCCGAGAACTCGACCAGGTCCGCGTGAAGCTCGAGAAGCAAGAGAAGACCCTCGTGAACCAGATCAAGCAGAGCGCGCAGAAGGGCCAGATGGGCGCCGCCAAGATCCAGGCGAAAGACCTGGTCCGGACGAGAAGGTGCGGGATACCCTTCTATAACTTATAGAATCTGCTCTGCTTGAATGCGACCGGTGGCTGATATTCGTTTGTTCATAGATACATTGAGAAGTTTTACGGGATGAGAAGCCAACTGCAGAAGATATCACTGCGCTTACAGGTGGGTTGGAAGAGGCATCTGGTACCGTGGCAGACCGCTGACCCCGACCGCCGCAGACCCATCGGACAAACGAACAGATGATGCAGGCTATGAAGGGCGCCACCGTGGCCCTCGGCAGCATGAACCGGTCGATGAACCTACCTGCCTTACAGCGCATCGCCATGGAGTTCGAACGAGAGAACGACATAATGGAGCAACGGCAGGAGATGATGGACGATGCCGTCGACGACGCTATGGACGTTGGCTTGGAGGAGGAAGGAGACGAGGTCGTAGAGCAGGTACTGGAGGAAATCGGCGTAGACCTCAATCGAGCCGTGAGTGGCCCCCAAGTTCCTACTAGACACCAGGTCTCAGATGATCTAACATCCCCGCAGTTCGGGGAGACGCCCACCGGGTTGCAGGCCGAGAAAGCGCCAGAGGGACGCATTGCCCAGGCGATCGGTGGACCGAGCGGTGGTGGAGGCGATCCGGGTGATGACGACCTTCAGGCTCGCCTTGACAGTCTAAGAAGGTAGTGGAGCCCGAAGTTGCAAGACCGTTTATGGATCCGCGGCACCGATGACCATGTCACGATTTCACGTGGAGAGGTTAGGCAAGAGTGACGTACGGAGTTTCGGGCGTTTGATCTGCATGTTACCTTTTCGTCGGTTGTCTGGTAGGAGACGATTACTGCACATTATTATTACATCACAGCTACCGACCCATGCTCAACCGAGAATCGTCCTCGAAGTCTCTAATGGACCACTAGTCCTGCTCATTGCTCTCTCTAACCTAGCCGCTCATTCCTCGCTCTCCTGGTCCCTTAGTCTCGAACCGGAAGCACCCTCGAGCAAGTGCTTTGTATGGGGGACCTCTGCTGAGCAAAAGGCATGACATCGTAGCGCTATGGTCTACTTCTCCCCTCGTCGACGCCCGGTGTGGGCCGGATGCTAACGGGATCAAGTGGGGCCACTGGTCCGGGACGTCGGCCCCAAGATACCACTAATATCATATTACACTATTGTGGCCAAGATTAGAATTAAGATAATAATATCGAAATTATAACCTCTAACGATTGTCATATACCTACCTATACCTCTACATCAGGGTTCTTATAACTGGTATAGGGAAGGGAGCTTCGGATATAGTTGCTGTCTTGAGGAGGGGAGCTCGTTTGGACAAGCCGCGTGCGTTCAATCAAGATACGTGGAGGCGTTATTAAGTTTACGAATAGACAAGTTTGAAAACATTTTTCTCAGCAAGGTAATAACTCACATAGATCAGCAGCAGCCTTACATGACGAGTGTCATGTTGTGGGCTGCATTCCTGCAACTGGTGCCAACGTGTATGCCGGAGGGTGCAAGCACAGGCCACGTAAAGACCGGCATGATACCTGTATGTAGCTCGAGAGCTTACTGTACGGTAAGCTTCAGGTGGCGCTACCCCCTGAAATCCTACCTGCAGGCGGGTGGACGGCCGAACCGTCGGGCCTTCCCCCGCCGAGCCTAAGCTGCATGGGAAAGCGACATTCCCAGGTCATGAACGTGGAGTAGGTTGGACCCGTGAATTCCATCATTCTCGCCAATTCAATCACATTATCTCCTTCCCCAAACCCCAAACCCCAATCCCCAAACCGACGATAAAAGCCAACGAAAGCAAGGCAGACGGGGGATTGTGATTCATAACCTGAAACAAATCAAACATCGACAGCCATTGATCAACCTCGTACGTTACATACGAACTCGATCACACAACCCCGCACTCAAAGGGAAAGAGGGAAAGGGAATCCTACGTGAGGAACCCGAGCGAGTCTCGACTGTTCATAACTTCGATATTGGATGATTTCTTGAAGCGGTTGCCACGCGCATTGGGATACATATCAATTAACCGTTAGATTCAAAGAGCCGCCTAAGATCTATCCCGTCGAACGAGAAGCCCCGGTTTGTAGCATCAACGCGACAAGTAGAGAAAGTACGAAAGTAGTACTGCTTACTTACTATACGTTCAGTTTCAGTGAGTTCCCGGGCGCCGTCTACAATTCTCCCCCCGCCCCCGCCTCCGCCTCTACTATATTCTACCCCTCTGAATGCATCATGTTTTCCTGTCCAACAACGTCTTCCTTTTCTTTGTCGTCTCTATTCTCGAAACCCCGATTTACCCAGGGCGGGACAAGCAATAGCCGTCCCTACTAATCCATCATTGTTCCCAACGCATCCTTAGTTAGCAGTCCACAACCCGCTCGATCATCGTGTTGCCACGATTACCCGCTAAGGCGACTAGTTGTTTGCCTGAGCCCCGGGGTCTTGCCAGTTAATACGAACATAGTCTTCCTCTACGTCGGGTCGACTACATGCGCCTAGGGCCAGGCAATACTCTGGTGCCCACTCTCTCCCACTGCGCTGTATTACATTACACCATAGCACCCATTGATCTTGATCAACTGCCGGACGTGGAGAAAAAGACGGACTGACAAGAGATCATTTATCCCTTTTTTTGTAGGCACGAGCCGATCGCGCCGAAGCATAACTCCTACGTCACGCATCCTGTGTATTCGCCGCTTACGAAGTCCTCCACCAAGTTTCAAGATAGTTTCTACTCATTAAGCGATTCGCAATTTTGCGTCGCCGCTGTCTCGCTTGCTGTCAAGAGCCTATCACAACGACAACACCATCTTTGTAGTGTCTGCTGCACAGCCGCATTCGATCCCTGCTTTTGCCGATCCTCTAACCCCGCCAACCTATCGGCCACTCGCAAGAGTCTTCTACATAAGGCTCGCTCAGCAGGCACCCCACCCCTTATCCTCGAGTGCTCTTTACATTTCGGAAATCTGGCAGGAGGCAAGCGGCGCAGTCTCTCCTCGCAGGGAGGTCTGCTGAATAGAATGTTCGGCGGAAGTTCTAGCTCCGCTGCAAACAAGTCCGAATCTGCAGCATCGGAGACCTCGAAGTCCGACAAGAAGTCCCCATCACCTGATGCTAAGACCGATAGCACGAAGCCATCCGATCACGCTACTAGTGGGGAGAAGCGTAGTGGCAATGGCAGCCCACCAGGAAGACATCACGCCGATACGGGGACGGAGAAGAAGCGGAGGAGTAGCGGCGTGGGAAGCAAGGCCAGCAGCCTTATAGCTAGTGCGAAGAACTCATTGAACTTTACCCAGGCCAGCAGGAGCAACAGCGACCTCATCGCTCAAACGTCCCTGCAGAAGCTGGGCAAGCAAGACCAGTCTCTTGCCGTTCCTCAAGGTCAGCATAACAATTCCGCCGGCGACTCTACTCCCGGACCTCGATCTACCTTCCGTGTCGGCGTCTGGGAAGACAGGAATAAGAAATGCCGTCGGACTATGGAGGACACCCACGCCTTCCTCTACAACTTCCTCCATACCCCCGCGCCCCAGCTCGCTACCGACGCCGGAAGCCAAAGTCTGAAGTCCCGTAACTCTGGAGAGGGGGTAGATGCGCAGTTGGAACATGCCGCGCAGGACATGGTGGAGACGGATAACGGATATTTCGCCATCTTTGACGGCCATGCTGGCACCTTTGCCGCCGACTGGTGTGGCAAGAAGCTGCATCTCATTCTCGAGGAAACGATTAGGAAAAATCCCAATGTTCCTATTCCCGAGTTACTAGACCAGACCTTCACCAACGTCGATGCTCAACTGGAGAAGCTGCCTCTGAAGAACAGTGGCTGTACCGCTGCGATAGCCGTCCTCCGCTGGGAGGATCGGGTCCCTAGCTCGAATTCCGCGACCGGCTCCCAGGCAATTGCCCCGGCAGCGGCGGCTGCTTCCAAGGCTAGCGAGGCATCGAAGTCTAAGGAAGGGAAGACCGAAGATGACAGCAGTAGCATCGCCGTACCCGAAGCTGCTCACGCAAAGCTAAAGGGTTCCGCGCAACGACAACGTGTTCTTTATACCGCAAACGTCGGCGACGCTCGCATCATCCTATGTCGGGCCGGGAAGGCGTTGCGACTCTCTTACGACCACAAGGGTAGCGACGAGAACGAGGGAAAGCGGATCGCCAACGCCGGTGGCCTGATCCTCAACAACCGTGTCAATGGCGTACTGGCTGTGACCCGCGCCCTTGGAGATACCTACATGAAAGATCTCGTGACTGGCCATCCGTACACGACAGAAACCGTCATCCAGGCCGAGCTGGATGAGTTTATCATCATCGCTTGCGACGGGGTAAGAATCACTATGCGACTTTAAATGATGCGAATCAGTGCTAATACTTGCTAGCTCTGGGATGTGTGCTCTGATCAGGAAGCCGTTGACTTGGTCCGCGATATACAGGATCCGGTAGCCGCCTCGAAACTTCTGGTGGATCACGCACTTTCCCGCTTCAGTACGGACAATCTGTCTTGCATGATTGTGCGGTTAGACAAGGCGGCATTGCTCAAAAGCCAGCAGAACAAAGACAATGCCATCGGTGTAGAGGGTGATTCAGCCGACGCAGGAGGAAAAGTGAGCGAGGCTGACAAGATCGTCAGCTCGACGAAACAGATGATCGCTGAAGGAGGTGCTCCAGCCGTTGGCGTATCGGCCAGTAACAGTGGCCGCGGTCACGACCCCGCACCTGTCGAAGATAACGATGCGTTCAAGCCTACCACCCTCGATGGCCCGGTCGAGGAAGAACCCGCATCATTAGACGATAGCGATCAACCAGAGGCCGACACGAGTGCCATCCCGCAACCCGACGCCATCAAAACGCCGACGGAAACTTCCCCAAACGCGGCTGAGCCGGGGGCGAAGTCCTCATGACAAACTTAAACCTTGCATAAACGCGTTTATATCTCGCTGGTTCTTTTCTCCTCTCGGTCTGCTGAGACGGCCACCTGGCCTGCACATCGCGGGCGTTTTAGTCGGCTCTGTAGGATGCTTGTGCCATTATGCCATATTGGCCCCATTGTCGCATTATATGTATGAAGGCTTCCTCGCACAGCAAAACAGCTCTGTGTCAGGGTTCGGACCGAATGAAGCAGCCCTCAGACCGGGGCGGATGTCCCATCCCCCTATCCATCTAGGGCCGACTGGTATTACATACACACACAGCACAAGGAAGTTTCGTAGACTATCAAAGGAAACGTGTCGTGGATATTGATGATAAACATTGGACGGTGGAAAACAAGGGAGTTTGCTTTTGCTGTCGGATCGAGAAAGCTGTTGAGATTAGTGAGACTGGCAGATGGTGCATCGTATCCCCAATCGTACGAACGGGTGGTACAGTATGCTAGCTACATGCCTGTAGATAGCTGTGCGTTACTTAGGGGAGCGGATCCAATGCCGGCCGAGACTGGATGCCCAGTTAGTCGCTGACCTCCGTCGCGGACCCGCGACCTGTGTGGCTGGATAAACGAAATAGGAAGACAAGCCTCTGGCTGTCTGATGATAAAAATGAGAGACTTGCCTACATAAGTTGTTATAGCAAGGAGTAAGGCATGGTGCATATGAAAAGGGGTAAGATCAAGGCTGTATCACAGAGAAAGCGAGGTAGAGTAACGTAAGTTAGAGAGGACAACTGGCTTTAGCAATACATAGCAAATATGTATAAGAGCCCCTGTGCTATTCAATTTACGGGGACGATGAAGTAACGAACGTATCAGAATACAGTTAAATTGATGCTTACTTGCAACGTATATAGGCGATGGGCCGACCATAATCTATCAGCAGGCCTTAACCAAACAAATTTGTAAGACTCGAAGTATGCAGGGGGCTAACTAGCGCGGCTTCCTCTCCATCTATGAATTCTGTTTTCAAGGTCGGGGATTGAATTGAATTAAGGTAGAGCTAGCCCCTGAAGGGTCATTACGCCAAGGGCCTAGGGAAACTTAAAAATGGACCGCCATCTCGCCTGATCGCAACTCCATGAGTGTCCTACTGCGCAGTTACGCCGCTGCGCCCCATTAAGGGCGCGCCTTTATTCACGCTTGGGCATTGGGGAGATAATAATAACCTGCGGATTGCCTATTACCTATTCCCAGAGCAGGAATGCCCGAACTCTTTGCCCTGGAATTGGCGGCATTAGGCATGTATGGATGGCAGGACTGATCTCCGCGGGATGCTCACTGCTTGTTGTGACATCATTTCGAGATAATCAGTTAAGTAATCCTGCCCTCCAAACAGGCTTCGTCCGCGCCCGGGGCCCGCGCAACAACTCATGCGAGTCGCGTTAGCGCGGCCCTTAGCCCAATTAACCGGACGGATGAAAGCGAGTCTATTAATAATGGGAACCGGGTGTGCTCCTGGAGATGCCGTGGGTACATAGTAGTAGAAGCAGAGTGCGGTCGGCCCGGCTGCTGACTGCTGGAAATATGTAGGACTGCTCGCACGTTGGACTGGCAACTCCGTTCTTGAGGTTATACGTTGTTTGTCCTCGAACTGACTGCTCAAAATGGGGAGTCAGCTCTGTGGTGCGCCCGGTTTCCAGACGCGGGATTCCATCGAGGATATATGGGGGCCGCGAACCCCGTATAAGCACGAGTGGCCTCCTCGCGAAGACAAGGCATGCGACGAGGAACCTGAGAAATGGGTGCAGAGTGCCTGTGTTCTTTGCAGGTATAGTGCTACGCCTCCTGATACATATAGAGATATTAAAGTATATTTTCTAACGGGTGCCCTAGCAACGGTTGCGGCTTAGACATAGGTGTCAAGGATGGGAAAGTCGTTGGAGTTCGAGGCCGGGTCACTGATCGTGTGAACAAGGGGCGACTGGGCCCGAAGGGACTGCACGGGTGCGTATGACGCCCTACACTCCAGTTTCGGGTTTACAGGGTGAAACATACTCCCTGATAGCTAATATTCCGCGTGGATAGATGGAATTCTATGAATCAACCCGACCGGCTTACCAAGCCTCTTATTCGGAAGAATGGCAAGCTGGAGCCCGCGAGCTGGGACGAGGCGATGGGTCTCATCGTCGAGAAGTCCAAGAAACTCGCGAAGCACCTGACGAATCACAGCATTGCCTTCTACACCTCGGGCCAGCTGTTTCTTGAGGAGTACTATGCCTTAGCTGTTATCGGAAAGGCCGGCCTTCACACTCTTCACATGTACGTTAATCAAGTCCAGATCCTAAGGTTCAGCTGCTGAATGGAGGCGAATAAGGGATGGGAATACCCGCCTGTGTACGGCGACGGCAGCCGCATCTATGAGGGAGTCATTCGGCTCCGACGGGCAGCCGGGATCGTACCGTGATATAGACTACACCGACTGCATATTCTTGGTCGGTCACAACATGGCAGCCACCCAGACTGTGCTGTGGGCGCGCGTGTTGGACCGGCTGCATGGTCCAAACCCCCCGAAGCTGATCGTGGTCGATCCGCGCAACTCGGCGACCGCCCAGAAGGCTACCGTGCATCTGGCGCCCAAGATCGGTACTAACCTGGCGCTGCTGAACGGGATTCAGCACCTCTTGTTCGAGAATGGGTGGATTAATGAGGACTACGTATCGAAGCACACCGTTGGTGTGGAGGAGTTGAGGGACACTGTGCAGAAGTACACTCCCGAATATGTCGAAGAGATCACAGGTATCCCCGTTGAACAGCTCAAGGAAGCGGCTCGGATACTGGGAACCACGAAGAGCCTGCTGTCTACGGCGTTACAGGGAGTTTACCAGTCGAACCAAGCGACCGCCAGCGCGTGCCAAATCAACAATATCAATCTCCTCCGGGGACTGATCGGGAAGCCGGGAAGCGGGATCTTACAAATGAACGGCCAGCCGACCGCTCAGAACAACCGAGAAGCGGGATGCGACGGAGAGTTTCCGGGTTTCCGTAATCACCTGAACCCGGACCATATGAACGAGCTTGCCCGGATGTGGAACATCGCACCTATCCGGGTTCCCCATTGGAACGAGCCGACGCACGTTGAGAACCTGCTTAAGTATATCGCGGACGGGTCTATCAGGATGCTCTGGATATCCGCCACGAACCCGCTGGTCAGCCTTCCGACACTCGCGAGGGTCCGGGAACTCCTGACGCAGCCGGAGCTCTTCGTCGTGTGCCAGGATATCTACATGACCGAGACGGCAGCCGTGGCAGACGTGGTCCTCCCCGCGGCGCAGTGGGCCGAGAAGACGGGCTGCTTCACGAACGTGGACCGCACCGTACACCTCTCGCACAAGGCCGTGGACCCGCCGGGCGAGGCGAAGTCGGACCTCGAGATCTTCCTAGACTACGGCAGGAGGATGGGCTTCAGGGACAGGGACGGCAACGACCTGCTGCCCTGGAGGACGTCCGAGGAGGTCTTCGAGGCCTGGAAGAAGCTTTCCGCCGGCCGCCCCTGCGACTACACGGGCCTCACCTACGAGAAGCTGACGGGCGGCTCCGGCATCCAGTGGCCGTGCAACGAGGCCAACCCGCAGGGCACCGAGCGCCTCTTCACTGACGGCCACTTCTTCACCGACATCGACTACTGTGAGAGCTTCGGCCACGATCTCGAGACCGGCGCGCCGTTTTCGAAGGAGGAGTACAAGAAGTTCAACCCGGCGGGCCGAGCGATCTTGAAATGCTGCCACTACAACCCCTCGATCGAGGCCACCGACGAGGAGTACCCGCTGATGCTGTCGACCGGTCGAAAAGCCCTTCACTTCCATACGCGCACCAAGACGGGGCGTACTCAGCTACAGAAGGCTTGTCCAGAGCCCGCTATTCGAATCTCGAAGGAGGATGCTGCGCGCTTTGGCGTAGAGGATAACGAGATGGTGATTGTGAGGTCTAAACGAGGGGCGGTGGAGATGAAGGCCCTCGTTGGTGGCGTCAGCCCTGGACAGACCTTTATACCCTTTCACTTCGGATACTGGGATTCCGAAGATGGTAGAGCGAGAGCGGCCAACGAACTTACGATGGGTAAGGAATGGCATTCTTGAGTTTTATAGTCCGTTAATGCTGACATGTCCCGCAGCACGGTGGGACCCAATATCTAAACAGCCTATGTTTAAAGCTGGAGCGATCAGGATCGAGAAAATCCCGGAGCAGGCCAGGGCGCAGCAGCAGGTACAAGTCCGTGAGCAGCAGTCACAAGCCGTGGCTCAGGTATCGAGCAAAGACGCGGCGAAAACCGTTTCCGACGACGACCTGACGAACCGCCGTCGTCGGAGGCTGGTGACCTGGATGGGCAACACGCGCGAGACTATGATACAGCTGATCGACATCTACGAGCACCTGATCCCGAAGCTGATCGACGACTACGAGGTGGAGGCGGGGCTGCAGGTGCTTCTGCGCATCGCGCGGGGGATGGAATCCAAATTCCGGCCGCAGGTCGACAAGTTCGGCGAGGACGCGGCCGAGGGCCTCCACCGCGCCGAGGTCCTCAAGGAGTCCCTGTTCCCCAGGGAGGACTCCCGGCACACCGAGTACGAAGTCCTCGACGCGCTGCAGGGGCTCGAGATGTACCTCGGCTACATCGCCAGCTGCCTCAACGCCCTCCAGCCCGTCAGCCAGGCCGTCTGGGACGAGGAGTTCTCCGCCGTCGTCAGCGATAATATGAGGGACCTGCGGCGCATGCAGGCCTGGGTGAGCAAGCAGATCAAGGTGCGCGCCCCGCAGACCCTGTTGGTCCCCGCGCTGCCGGGCGATGATTAGTAAACAGATCCGGAGATGTGGAATTCCCCCGGAAGATGCAAGTCAGGGATCTTGGGCAGGTTTTTCCGGTTTCTCGGGGACGAGTCGTGCCATTCTTGGACGAACGGGGAGCTGCTCCGCCATCTGTATTACCTCACAGAAACATTACCGTTGCAGTAGTTTCTTAATTGAGCATATCCATTACATATTAGCGCCAGACTAACTCTAAGGAGCGTAGACGGTTAAACTGGGTCCTAGATCCTAGAACCCGTATTCGATGCTGTCGGTGATATACAAAGGTCAAGCTCAGTGGTGTACTACAGCCTGGCTTACCTCCAATTTATCATGTGGCCCATCCAAGCAAGAAATTGCCATGATGCCGGTGTCATATGCGGCCGCCCTTCAGAGGATACGTGACATCGCCTGTGAGCAACGACAGAGAAAATCACCTACCGACGGCCAGGAGCGCGTCCCAATCACAGAAGGAGTGGGCAGGATCGCCGCTTGCGACCATGCAAGCCCGCTGTCCACGCCCGAGTTCGACTCCTCGGCTATGGATGGTTACGCAATCTCCTCCGCGCATACCCTACACGCATCCCCGGAGACACCGGCGAGGTTCCGGGTCCGCGGCATCATCGCAGCAGGCGAGGAGCCCCCCGTAATCCCTGATGGCGCCGTCGGGGACCTGCCCCCCGCCGGGGAGATCATGACCGGCGCCAAATTCCCGGCCCACGAGACGCCGGGGGAGCACTTCGACGCTTGCGTGAAGTATGAGGACGCGCGGTATTGCCCCGAGCAGAAGGGTATTATTTTGGTCTCCGAACCGGTCCCGAGGAATGCGAATCGCAGACTCGCCGGGGAGGACATTGCACGGGGTGACGTCGTACTGGAGGCTGGCCAGACTATTGAGACCACGCACATCATGCCGCTTGCTTCGGTGGCGACCGACAGCGTTCTGGTGGTGAAGAGGCCGTCCGTGGGGGTCTTGTCGACCGGAAAGGAACTTGTCTCCGGCCAGGCCACCGTTCGAGATGTGAACGGACCGTTCTTGACAGTCGCCTGTCAAGAGGCTGGAGCGCGCGCCTCGTTCTTGGGTACCCTAACGGACGACCTGGATACACTTATGAAAGGGATTGGGGAAATAACGCGACAGTCCGTATATGATGTCCTCGTATCCAGCGGGGCGGTCTCAGCTGGGAAATACGACTTTGTCCGGACGGCTCTGGAGGCTATCGGCGCGGAAGTCGTGTTTCACGGGCTCGCAATACGTCCCGGCCATCCCGTCATCTTGGCACTATTGCCTTCTGGAAAAGGAAAGACGGCCTTCTTCGGGCTGCCGGGAAACCCAGGGGCTGCCGCCGCGTGCTTCAGGTTCTTGGTGGTGCCGTATCTACGAGAACTTCAGGGTCAACCACAGGAGGTCCCAGTGCGGGCCAAACTGAGTGTACCCGGTTCGGAAGTGAATCCTTGCAATAGAGGCCGCAACGGTCACGCGTCTAGTATCGATCGCTTCTGTCATGGCGTGCTGAAATTCAGCTCTACCTCCGGGCCCACTGTAGCCCTGAGTAAACGGCAAAGTCCGGCTAAGTTACAGCCATATATCACTTCCAATTGCTGGGCTTGCATTGAGCGAGACGATATATCTGAAGGACACACGGTTGATTGTTACCCTATGCGGCCTAGGGGCTGGCCAGTATGAGTGAGTAGGGTACCAAGCCGAAAATGTGCAACTCATACAGAAGCCGCCAATTTCTCCAATGCCGCCTCCCAGTCCGCTTGTCTATTCACATCTACAAGCCATGCTTCGGAGCCCTCCGGAACGCTCAACATAGTCCCCTTGATTTCCCGGACGGTGGCCGCGGGGCCTGACTTGCCCCTCGCGACGTTCTCGGCGAGACGCTCCAAGGCGGCCGGGCTCCAGATTCCGAGAAGCGGTTCGCAGAAGCCCTCGGAATTCCGGAAACAGGTCACCGGCGGATTATACGATCCTATCAGATGCTGGAGCATGGCGCTGGTGATGTGCGGATAGTCGCATGCGACAACAAGCCATGTCGCGTCGGGGCATGCGTTGTACGCCGACAAAAGGCCCTCGGCTGGGCCCTTTGATTCCGCCGAGCCGTTGGCATTGGAATCGAAAATAACTTCCAGCCCGCCGTATTCTGGTCCATTCGGGGCCTTACTCTCCTTGGAATGCCTCCTAGCGGACTGCAGCGTCTCATCGAGTGGGGACTCTTGCGCGAGCGAAATATGAACCTTTGACCCGGGGAGCACGGCCCGAAGGACGTCCACCTGGTGTCGATAAAGGGGCTTTCCGTTGGGAAGCTTGAGTAGGTGCTTAGGAGAGCCCATACGAGTCGATTTGCCGCCCGCTAGAATTAGCGGCTGCATTGTTGTTGACTCCGCCATAGTCGTGTGCGGAAGGGGCTCAACGTTCTTGTTAACCAGGGGCGAAATTGTCTGGAAACAGTAAAATGGAAATAGAGAATGGCCACTGATATGGGAAAATCTTTATGCGGGGGAAACCTCGATACGTCATAGCTGGCAATTTATTACGTGAATCTTTTAACAATAAAAAATTGCTGTTGTTATTGATGAAATGCGTAAATAGGGGCAAATTCCCTCCCTGACAGGAACTTCCGCAAAACATACCGCTACCACAGCTAAGCCTCAGAAATCAGGCTCAAAGACGCGAGCTGCCCGGTCCACCCAGCATCCGCTCCCCCCAACTCCGCAATCGGGGCCTCGATCGCGACAGGCGTCCACACGAAGAACTCGCCATTGACGCCCAGCCGCGCCAGGAACTCCTCGTCCTCCTCCTCCTTCTTATCCGCCTCCGCCGAACCGCTGACCCCGGGTAAGGCCGCACCGGGGCTCGTCGTCCGCACTCTAGCAAAAGTGCGGTCCCCAAGCCCGACGATGCTGAGGTCAACCCAGGTCCTGACGGGCACCGTCAAGTTCAGGCGGAAGTGCGTGCCCGCGGCGAACAGCGTGATGTTAGGGGGCAGCATGAGCGCCGAGTCCGCGCCCCGAATGAGCGTCGCGTCGTCCTCGAAGACGTCCTCGACGAGGAGACGCAGCGACAGCGTGTAGTTGCGGCCTTTGGACCGCAGCGGCGTCTCGAACGAGCAGTCGGGGCCGATCGCCCATGTCGACTCCGTCGTCAGAGGGCACGAGGTCGTGGAGTCGTAGCCGTTACCCGATTGGTCGACGACGCCGGCGGTTCCGGTGTAGTTGAATATCACGGGACCCTTCGACTTCACTGCGCGCTCGAGGTTTTGCCCCGGGATGCGCGGGTGCAGCTTTTCGAGCGCGGCGAAGAAGGCGGGCTCCGACAGGTCCCCGCCCCACTGCTTGTCGGCGAGCGCGGGGATGCCCTCGCGCCATACGCAGTACGCCTCGGAGTACGCGGAGGCGTTAGCGCCGTAGTCGTTCCACAAAGGCGTCACGGCGCCGAGGACGAGGGGCTCGGAGCGTTCCGGGTTGTTGGCGGGGTCCTTGGTGTCGAAGACGTGCGGGTGCCAGATGCCGCCGCCGACCGTGGCCGGGTCGCCGTTCCACGTGCGCGCGATGGGCACCTTCTGCGGGTAGCTGCCCGACCACTTGTTCACGGTGTAGAAGGTGTCGTCCGAGTTGAGCACCGCGTAGCCGTTGCGGATGTAGTCGTGGTACGGGTTGTCCTCGAAGAAGGCCCAGTGCTGCACGGAGACGTCGGCGCTGTTGATGTTCCCGTCGCCGTACTCGGGCCGCGGCGGGAAGGTGCCCCAGATGCGCGTCCCCTTGCCCGACGCCGAGCGGATGTGCGCCGCCATCGCGTTGACGAACCGGTTGTAGTCGTCCACGTCGGCCGTGTACTCGTCGGCGCCGATGTGAACCGTCTTACTGTGGAACCAGTCCAGGAACGTGCTCCAGATGGTCTTCATCGTCGGGATCGTGTCCGGGTGCGAGATGTTCAGCAGCGATAGGTCGTCGCTTAAGCCTAGTTCTGGCTTCCACTGTACAATGACGAGGGCGTGTCCCGGCGCTTCTATCTCCGGGATAATGGTGACCCCGCGAGCAGCGCAGGCGGATTGCATCTCCTCGAACTGATCTCTGGTGTAAGACTCGTTCTTGTGGTTGTTCAGACCGGCTACTTCTTCGGAGTCCGACCAGAGACGGAACCGGGCATACAGCTCCAATGAGCGTTCCTTTGAATAGATTCTGACATTATTATAGAGGTTATCGCTGAGGTGCAGGTGAAATGTATTCTGTTTGAAGAAGCTCATATAGGAGCAAAGCTCGACAAGAAACTATTCAGTGACAAGTGTCAGTTTGCGCTCGGTATTATGAGCCGTAAGAAGGGCTTGTCTTCGTGAACAAGTCTACTGGGAGCACAATTGTCTGGAGAACGCACCTCGGGTGGATAATAATGTCGCGCCACGTCGAGCATCATGCCCCGGATCCCCCAGCCAGGAGCATCTTTAGTCTGGCCGAGGGGTATTGAGCCTTCGGACAAGACGGCCTGCTGCAGAAGCGTCCGAGTTCCCCACCACACGCCCAGCGGGCTAGCCCCTGATATAACTATGCCCGAGGGAGAGATCGTGAGCGTGTACCCCTCTGCTGTTCGGGCACCGCTCGCGTCGAGATACTCCACCGACTCGTTTACGGTAAGAAAGATAGAATCCAGCGCGGCAGTGTCGGCTATAGAGATGTCGAGCTCTATATCTAGTACGCTCTGTAGATCCTCTACAAACGTGCTGGCGAAGCCGCTAAGGCTTGGCGGGATTAGAGTCTCCCCTGTTTCATCGCGAGAGTCGGAGTATTGGGAGTCTACAACTATGCCATTGAGGTCTGAGACGGAGTAGACACCATAACCCGAACTCGTGAAAGGGGCCTTAGGGATCCCCTCCACATTTGCGCTTGCCGCTGCTATTAGGTCGAATTAGTGGAGGGCACTCGTACTATAGAAGGGGCCTGGGACAGACCGGAAAGCCATCCTATTAGCAATGTTAAGGTAACCCAAAACCTATCCATATTCACGTATGATTATGGAAGATGTGCAGTGGCATATAGACCTGATATGTCTCCTAGTCGGAGCAGTGCAGATCTACAAAGGCAAACATGTTGGGAGTGAATGGCTCCTTATAGTCGGTCAGTTTGTTAATTATCTCCTCAGAATCCAAAATAGACCGCCCCGGTCTTCCGTCACTGGGGTAGTGGCCATTCTCCAATACCACTGCAACGCTGCGCGGGACATCTCTGACGATCCTTGCGCGGTTGAGACCCTTTAGACGAGTTATTCAGGCTTGAATAGGATAAATCAAGCAATACGGTGCGGGGCTAATAAGGTCGATATTGGAAGAGACCCAACAATGGGCCAGGTCCTGATATGCCCGCTTTCGACCCTACACAGTATATAATGTTCTCACTGTCCGCCCAAGGGATTTCATATTGGAACTTCTCAAAAGGGGAATCCCCTCCTCTAAAATTCATGTCTTGCATGTGTATAGAGGCGCCAAGTTTTGGGGGGGCTTCAGGGCGTGGTCGCTGATAAGATAAGTCAAGCCCCACTAAAAAGCCCGAGGGGTGCGAGGGGCAATCACTTTTTATCGAGGGGCAAAATGATCGATACGAGATGGTGAGGCATCAGACCTGAACTTTAGATAACTTAGCATTTACATTTACAAAAAGCCTTTACGGGGACTATTCACGCGAGGAAAAAAAAAATTTGCAGAACACCTACCTCTACATACTGCATACATACCAGGGACTCTTTCTTCATAGTATTCGACTCAGCATGGCAACGACGGCCATAGACGCGGCCCCCGAGGTCCCCCGCCGCGGCGCAAACGAGCCGGAGAATGGGACAAACGCACCTGTTGTCGCCGGAGAGGACAACGCCGAGGAAGACGAGAACGACCTGGATGACATATTCGATGATGATGAAGACGGCGACTCAGATCTTGACGGGGAGGCCGACATCTCAAGAAACTACAACCGGCAAAGGCCTTTACACACGAACCAGCAAAAGCCGAAAGCGAACACAGCCTCAAATATCGACGATCAAATATCAGCTCTATCCAAGCATGCCGCGAAGATCAGACTCGACGATGTCAAGGAAGACCAGGCTCGGGAGAAGGACAAGGCCGACAGGGCCACCAGCGAGCAGGTCCTGGATCAGCGGACGCGGATGATTCTCCTGCAGATGATCAACCGTGGTGTGGTGAGCGAGATACATGGCGCCATTAGCACGGGAAAGGAAGCAAACGTGTACGGCGCCGTGGCCTATCCGGATCCCAACGGGGCAGCTGTTCAAAGGGCCGTCAAGGTATACAAGACCGCTATATTGATCTTCAAGGACCGCGAGAGATACATCACGGGCGAACACCGGTTTAAGGCCGGAGCGGAGAAGGGTAACAACCGCAAGATGGTTAAGCAGTGGGCGGAGAAGGAGTTCAGAAACCTCAGGAGGATCCATGGCGCAGGGATCGCCTGCCCCGAGCCCATTCAGCTCAAGCTGCATGTGCTCGTCATGGACTTCCTCGGCGATAGAAGAGGATATGCCTATCCACGGTTACGTGACGCAAATATCGAGGCAGAAGGAGGCGAAGAACTCTGGAAGCGTCTCTATATTCAGCTCCTGGGCATTATGAGGCGCATGTATCAGGTCTGCAGGCTGGTCCACGCGGATCTGAGCGAGTACAACATCTTGTACAACAAGCAGCGGCTATACATCATCGACGTGTCCCAGAGCGTCGAGCATGATCACCCTCGATCCCTGGAGTTCTTGCGCATGGACATCAAGAATACGGGCGACTTCTTCCGAAGACAAGGGGTGGACACCTTGTCTGACCGAACAATATTCGACTTCATCATCGCGCCGGAAGGCCCCACAGAAGAGCCCGCCCTGGCAGAGGCAATCGAGCGTCTGTACGCCGTGAGGTCAGCCAGGGAGGACCAAGGCCTCACCGCGGCCGAGGTGGAAGTCGACAACGAGGTGTTCCGGAATCAGTACATTCCCCAGACGCTGGAGCAGGTCTACGACATCGAGAAAGACGCGGAGCAGATCGGGCTCGGCGAGGGAGACAAGCTAGTCTACCGCAACCTGCTGGCGGACCAGGTCGTTCTGCCTAAAGAGGGGGGTGAGGATAAGAGTTCTGGCGACGAGTCGGATGAAGGCGCGCCTCTGGATAGCGAAGAGGAGAGCAGCGGGGAGGACGATGAGAGTCGCTTCTCCAAAGGACCGCCGAGGGGGAAGCGCTTCGAGGATAAAGAGGAGAAAAAGGTAACCACCGATCCCTTCATCACTGGATGAAAAGTAGAAAGTGGAATTTACGACTAACGACTCGCAGGCGCATAAGCAGGCGGTTAAGGAAGAGAAGCGAGAGAAGAGGAAAGAGAAAATGCCGAAACACCTCAAGAAACGGCTCGTTTCTCAGACCACGAGGCGCAAGAAGTGATACAATGTAATAGACCGCTTGGCTGAGTGTATCTGAATACGAAGCTACATCGGCCGGGTCTCCAAACACTGATACATGAGGTCCCCTTTCGCCTTTCGTGATGTGCAAATTGCCAGCTTGCTAGTGAAGAAGCCATGTTTCGACAGAACACCGGATGATAACCTCACTCAAGTTGATTTTACCTTGTGTGCAGGCTGTTCGAAACAATCCGGATTCGGTCGTATATTCCCTACAAGGTGTCGAGGGTTGATATTCAGCCCCAACGCAAGAAAGAAGGTTGAATTAAGAAAGGCTTGGCGGTTCATGGTTTCGCTGTCACCTGACTGGCACTGGCAGCTTCGTAGCTCTAGCTGCGCTACAAAGCTTGCTGCGTTAGCTCACCTTGACCCACGCGTTCCTTGCCGCGTCGAAATGTTCAATCGTCTGTGGGGTTCCAATCAGCCGGGAATGACTGTTGGACATGAAGTCATGTCCTGATTCCGTCTCGAGTCCTCAGGAGCGTTTGAAATAGCGAGTTTAAGCGATCTGATTGTGTCGCGTACGGCTGCACCAAAAGACTTGATGGATAAGTGCACACTTATTGGGCTACTTATCTGACAGATTGCTATGTAGTAAGATTTGCTAGCAGAAGCAACTCCCTTCTCCGACAGAAGAACGAGCAGACAGTCTCTCAGAGTCACGGGTCGGTACTGACGAACTTATATCTTTTCCATAAGAGCTCAATACGCCCCCAACTTGGGATAGCAGCCATCTTCCCAAGTCAGCATGAGCCCAGTGGCCCTCTTTCCATGCCCCCTCGATGTGAACCCCACCTCCGCAACCTCTCCAAACCCAACGCCCTGCAATCGGATGACGAAAACCCCTAGCGCTCTGCCAGACCGAGATCTCTGCGTTTTCTTCCCCACGGGAACGATAACCGGGATCTTGGTCCTGGTTAGCTTGCGTTCTGAACGTCCCCCTTATATGGGGGTCTATGACGATCAAAGAGAGCCCTGACGATTGCTGGCTTCATACCACTCTTTTTCCTTTTTTCTTCTCACGTTTCCCGTTTATCACTCGCAGGCCCGGGGTATGTCTCTATTCATGACCCCTGCTGGGCTGGTTTTCGGCAAGGCTGCATGCCTCCTCCTGACTGCATATAGGAACGATGGACAGGGGCTGCAAGACATCCTTGTCGTCAACGAGAGTGTGTCGATGATGCATTTTAGAAGACTGCAAGTCCCCATGTAGCTCGGGCGGTGTAGCTCCACGCTCTCCGGCATTTGGTGCGGGATTTGGGGGCACGAAAGCAGGCTCTCGGTGGCGCTCCACCGCAGTCAGTCGTAATTCATGTTTAAGATACACTCTTCGACGTAACCTAGTGCTGGGATGCATAATATGCCGGATGACCAGTGTGGAATTGTAACATCAAGTTAGATGTAAGGCTTCATGATTTTATAGGTAGTAAATGAGTATTGTCTCGTCTGTGTCGAACAAAGGGCGGCGCACTTTCGTCAACAAGTGACGTAGCGTGTATGAAACGAGAGTTCCAGGAAAGTGTGGACCCGGCATCTTCCAGGACTTCGACTTGCTTCAAGTCCGAGGCCCAGACTTGATTCCGTATGAGTAGCCGATAAGGGGCCGCTTCCATCTAATTGGCAGTCTTGCTGTATTGAAAGGGCATCAGACTTACAACTCAGGCTCGCAAGTCGCTCGACTCTGCTGCCTCGAGTGACAGGGCCGGGGGCATTGTATGGTGCCAGACTGCGTCCACCAATACCAGAATACACTAAGCCTTAAATTTGTCTCCAATGTCCCATGGATCAGAGTGCCACATAGCACACAGTGAGAGAACAGAACCAAAGGGATCCCTTCTTCCTCATCCTGGCGATGGCTCGACCAGAAAGCTCGGAAACTCAAGGCCCTGGCAGGATAAATAAGCACTCTGTCCTTGACCGTGAACTTGGCCACGCTCATAATCTCATCTTCACTGCTACTTAACTCATCTTGCCATCTCCGGAAAATGAAGACCGAGCCTCCTAGTAATAAGAGAACATAGAAATCACCGGATTCTAGCGTGTGATTAGCCCGCGCAACATGCCCCCATACAGCGCGACCTGCACAGGCTCCAAGGGGGCTGGCTGCACCTGCACCGAATTCTCCTCGGGGGAGAACTGCGCACTTTCCACCAACTGCCATCATTACAATTGGGGTAGGTCGCATAACTTCCCCTTAGACGAGGTTACGAAGGAAAAACGCTGACATCTCCTGCAGTGCATACGGATAAGGCTGATCAAACGCCTCAACAGGACTGCGGCAGCAGATCCTAGTTGACCCCTGGGCTATTTTCATCACCCGACATAGGCTCAAGAGACTCGCCTGACCATTGAACTCAAAGTAACGGGGTCGATGAGTAGTCATGTATTGTTAAGGTTAATCAATGAAACGGATGCTGTTGGGTTCTTATGTATATAGTCGATCAGCCCCCCAGGGGAACTTGCAACGACTCATCAAAATAAGATACACTCATTAATAGCTCTGTATGCTGTTCGACAGTTCGAATATAGTTACTGATAGATATGTCCCCTGAGAAACCTACGGGGGGTGGAACCCCTTTTCTCCTTACCTTCCACTCAGACTGGAGCCAATTCCTTGAGAATGTAGAATAAGCGTTGGGAAGAGCTTGTATATAAAGACAGAAGAGAGGGTACCGTCACTGTCCTTGCAAATGCCCATTTCTTGGGAGTTTCGACAGCATATTTCGGCTTCCCAGGAGACAGCTAAGATGTTCTATGGCCAGTAATGAAACCTGGAGGGAATTCATCGAGCCAAAATCGATTCTGCTGTCAGGTGCCAGGTGTGGCCCCTTTTCGAGGGCCCAGTGCCCCACCAGCGAGGGTCTGGTTTGTGTATGTATATAGGGGGCTTCGCCTTGAGCAGTTAGAAAAGG
Organism: Monosporascus sp. MG133; assembly: GCA_004155925.1. Lineage (NCBI taxonomy): Eukaryota > Fungi > Ascomycota > Sordariomycetes > Xylariales > Monosporascus > Monosporascus sp. MG133. The sequence continues at coordinate 107,872 of QJNX01000157.1, read as the reverse complement.
CAGGCATTAATGGTCATCTATTTACTACCTATGCTACGGACTACCAGCTAGGCTGCCTCTTCTGCCTTTCATTCTGTACTTCACCCTTTTCTCTGACAGCCGCGTGACGATTCATAATGTGATTCATTCTTTTCACGTAAGACTGGACTAACCAACTTTTCAGGATATTATGGAGGAAACATGTTGACTGGCGTAGTGTAATTATTTTTGCGGAAATCTGCAATTGTTAACGTCTTTGATTCCAGAAGCGTTATATCCATCCTAAGAAGATTCGGTCCCTACTTCAATGGCTTAGTGCAGACGGCGACTGCAGTATTAGCATCACCAGATGAGGCTGAAACTTACTGAGTAGTTACATATATGTTTGATATTCATCTACGCATTTCTGTCATCACCAGATAGGGTGATCGTGCCAATAAAGAAAACAGCAAAGTCACTCCCATAGGATCGTCCTTAGTTACGTTGCACTTCTCCATTGGTAAACCAGTACTTAATGAAGACTAGGGTAATCGGTGTCGTAGAAATCTTCCATCGTCGATATGGCAAGAGCGACGCATGGGTGTGTATAAATACGTATAATACCAGTTCTTACTATATTAGTAATCTAATAGAGATCGTTCATCGTGCTTAAACCGCGACTGCCATAGCCGAGAGTAAAGCATTGCACTCTTCCATTTTAGCATGTTACTTCATATCCGCAATATGTGGATAAGTGGGGCCACATTACGGAAGTGAATAAGGGGCTAATAGGGGGGGCAACAGATATACCATCTTAGGCCGCACTGTTGGAATCAACCTTGAGAGCTAGGATTCCAAGGTAATTACCGTTAAGGATAGTGAATGAGCAGACTATACGCCGTAGGCTATCCCAGAGAGGTGGAAGAAGGCCCCTGACCCCGAACAGATGGTATGTGACCTAAGGTGGTTCGGTATCTAGAATATTGACAGCCACCCAAGTCTCATATGCAGTCGGTAGCAACCATCTCGCCGACCACCACCTGCTAAATCTTTCAAATCTTTTGATCAACTTAAAGAATCACCGTCGAGATCGCCTTTCTTAACGGCCCTATCATCGACATTTCTTTTAGCAATACCACCAACGTCGATTTTTTTATCCCCAACATTACCATCGCCCGCATTTCCTTCACCTACATTTATATCGTCGACATTTTCATCAAGGACGTTTTCATCATCGACGTTTCCAGCATCGACGTTTCCAGCATCGACGTTTTCATCATCGACATTTCCATTTCTAATATTGACATTGTCGACATCTCCATCGGGAACACTTCCATTGTCGACGCTTTCTTCACCAACACTGCTATCGTTGATAGCTCCTCCCCAAACACTTCCATTGTAGGTTTCCATTATTGACCTTCCAACGTCGACCCCCTTTACTAACGCTGACATCATCAAGGTTTCCATCACGCATGGTCCCATCGGTGTCTTTTCTTTCACCAACGGTTTCCATCGCCGACATCACCAACACAAACACTATCGTCGCCGCATTTCCATCACCAAAGTTTCTACTGCCGAAGCCGTTTGCACAGGGTACGTGTATTTTTGCTATACAAACCCGGTTGGCCATCATGTCACACTTCCATTTGAAAATACCTTTGTTCAAGTTTATGTATCCCGTACTGTGTGCCTGATATATGCTCACATTCCTGTATGAAACAGATGCCGCCTGTGAGACTCAACAAGACTCCGGCTAGACAGCTGGCCTATCCCTACCCTAGCGTGGGGCCGAATGCTTCTGGAAAAGCTACGACCAACCGGCCAAAGATGAAGCATCAATCCACTTCTATACCGGGATGTTCTCACGCTCAGGGCTCCTCTGCCGGAGGATCCAAGCCGAAGGAGACCCCCAAGATGCTTGTCTGCGTCAACTGCAAGAAAAAGTATAACCCCGACACTGTCCAGTTCGGCTCCTGCCGAATACATAAGGACAAGTACGGCCGTGCCTACCCTGACCAGGTCTCAATGGATCACTGGCGCAACTCCGTTACGGACGACCAGGGCAAGGACATGTGGCTCTGCTGCGGCAACGAGGACAAGAATCATCCCGGCTGCATGGAGTGGGTTCACTGCCAGAAGTGATGATGTCCGAGGAGGGCGACAACAACAAGCATTCTGATTTATTGGTTCATACATCCTTCATATCAGAGATAGGACTGGAAATGGGGCGTTGGGCGTTAGGCGTTGGATTTGAATTTCACCATCAAACGTGCAGAGAAGAGCACATAGGTTCACATCATGAATGATATCAGAACATCTTTCACGTTCTATGGTTAGGCAGATGACATTGACAATCAAAGGGACAAATAAAAGGACTTAAATTTCCTCCATATCCTCCTCGTATGGGACACCGTGATTAACTGAAGGTTCCTTGTTCCCAATAAGGCGACTGATACGCCATAGCTCACGTTCCCAACCGATGCTATAGTAGTTTTATTTGAATTTGTAGCTACTCTAGATAGCCCAAGCCGTGTTTTATCTCCCTATACCGCTGATAGAGTCCGAAGCAACGGATCTACCATTACAAGTGCAGTAGATCAATACAGTATCACCACTACTAGTTCTGGTGCGTTACACGCAGCCGCCGCGGGAAATGTCAGAGATTTCGGTGCAACAGCGTGGAAGGCTGGAAGAAGTAGCAATCTCGCAGGTAGGTAGCAGTATATTTGACCAGGAACGCCTGCTCCTTTCCCAATATGTGGGAGGAAAAGGCCCTATATTTACACCTAATCCCAGGCCTCGCTGGCTAGTTACGGGGATTTGGGATTTGATTGGTTAATTTTTAGCGTTGTGGAGTGGTACTTGAGTGACTTTGAAGAAAATGGAGAACGAGCCAGGGGGGCCTGAGCCAGCTGAGGTAAATGTTCCGTGGCTAGATTACTTTAAAGATCAGTACGCGTTACGAGAGCGTACGCAACTAGCCAAATAATACGACAGAACTAATGTCCCCTATATCTGACAGTAGATGACCTTTCCGTATATGGACTACTCCTGGCACCCTTGGCTAGCTGATAAGTTGACAGACTCGCCCCTGGTGCGAATGGAGTTGTAAGTGCCTGAAAACAGCGCCAACGCTGACTAAGTTGCGAGCGGGGTGGCGGTTGGTCACGTGTCGCCCAGGCGACGACGACCAACATTAGAAGCCAACCACTCTGCGTCCGATGACCGCGCACCAATAGGCACGATAATAATTCGTCCTAAGGGGCTCAACTTCTTTCACAATGTCCGACTACCCAACCCGTCCACAGACGCCCCAGGCGATGCTTCATCGCCTCCCTGACAAGCCGGACATCTCATCCAGGGGGAACACGAAACCATCAAAGTACATAATTCTCATCATAGCTTCAACCTCAGTAGCAGGCAAGGTGCAGATCGCCAAATCGGTCGCTGACGCCCTTTCCTGCACACTTTTCCAAGGCGACAGCCTGCACGAGACCTCCGCCAAAGCTGCCCTCGTAGGGGCGCCGAGGGGCCTTACAGGTGACGACGGTGATGAACAAGCTGCTGCATCTGGAGCGAACGAAGCGCGGTACCAGCGCATGTGGCTCTCGAAGATGACGAGGACTGGTCATCTGTTCCCGGAAGAGTCTCGACCAGCTAACGAGGGCTTCTATGGCTTCGGCGGAGCATCGTCGACCTCGATGAACCGCCGAGGTTCCAGCAGTTCTGTCACGTCGGCATCATCATCGTCAGATGCTGTTGTCTCGACATCCAGCACCGCGAGTAGCTTCATGTCCTCTGGTACGCCAACGAAAAAGTACATCAACAAGCCCCCTACATCCACGCTATCTGAGGAGGAGAAGCTGCGCAAGGCGAATCCAGCCTTGATGGTTGTCACCCATCCAGACTTGGAGAAGTGGCATAAGGATTCCATCAGAAAGGCTGTTGGTGAATACGGTATCGGCGTCATTTTTGTTCCGCTGTACGAGGATGAGGAGCTGCCCGTGTTGAAGCCCTTGGACCCAAAGACCATGACGAGTTTTGCTTCACTGGGCTCCTTCGGTACTACACAAAAGGCTACCGGTGCGACTCTGGATGAAGAAATTGTGTTAAGAGTCAACGCTGATGCGAAAGTCGAGGATCTCATTAAAGACATTGTTGATGGTGTGCGAGAAATCATGAATGCGTAAACAGGATATGCTGCTTAGTTCTGAATGCCGACATAAGATACCAAGACGATTCTAGTCAGATATAGGGGATATCAGTTATATTATTTTATTGAGCTAATTACGTCTGCTTTGACACGCATACTGCGATTAAGTAGCCTAACCACTGAACATATATACGCCGATCAGTAGATGCCCTTCCGTATATAAGGTGCGCTTCACACCCCTGACTAGCTGATAATTCTAGCTGCCTTTGTCTGGTTATGCCAGGCTTAAAGTGGCAACTCTGCTGCTAATTTGCCTCGGCAAGCTCAGGCTTCTTTCTTGCTCATTTTTCGAATGCTTCGATGTTATTTAAGTACTAATATATTACCTTGCAGATGAATTACCCATTGCAAACCCTAGCCAGAAGTGAAGATGATTGCTCAATTGATGCATAGCATGTCGTTCTAAGTTAATGGCATGCCACGAGGCACGCCCCCTTAAAGCTAAAAGAAAATCACGTGCCACCTGGTGTCGCTCTGCGACACCCCCATGTCCAGCTCTCCTCTCTCAGTAGGAACATTATGAGGGATATATTGAAGTCGTATGGGTTCCTACCTACAAAATAATCGCGGATGAATTTACCAAGGTATTTCCTCCTTAGCTTCATAAGGAATTCGTAAAGGCGTTAAATTTACAGAAGTTATAACCCGAAGAACTTAAAGCCAGCATCGAAGTAAGTCTAAAAGAGGACCTTGAATGGACAAAGGCTATGAAAATAAATGAATTTGATGAAGAAGAAATATCCTAAAATACAGCGTGGAACCGGAAATATAGGCGTATTTGTAGTTGTTTTGCCATGCGCGGGGTGCTCAACACCAAGGAAAGGCATCATCACTCCTTATTCTATATATATATTTGGCATAGTTTTCCGCTGAGGTTGCAAATTGAGGGGGGTATGTGGAAATGCGATGCATTTGGTACCCTAACAAGGGATACCTAGGCGTCAGAATAGGGCTTGGTCTGGGTGTCCAATCGGCAAACACCCCCTGATGTTAATATATAGGTATTTAGAGTCGGAAGTCGGCGCTTCCACCGCTTCTTCAGTTCTTAACACAGACAACAACAATGCTACATTGCCTCCACTACTAGTACTCCTTGTTATACGCAGAAACCCCTCGCTTGACACAACTGGCCCAGCCTGAAGATGCTGCGGCCAATGAAACGACCGAGAAATGTATCGAGATGTGACCCCGCCGCGGCGCCTCAGCAATACAAGGCGGGGGATAAACTGGTCTCATGGAAGCCTTTGCAGGTAATTTGGTAACCAAGGTACCTATTTAAACTTGTACTACTATACCGTGATTGAACTCGACTTCAACATAGTCGGTCGTACACACAAGATTGCTCAAAGGGTAAGCGCACTACGTTTATATATTCACTTGGTTGCACGCACAATGGTTTGCATTAAATTCATTAAATATTATTTATCACAGTAACTTAATAGCTTTGCATTGAGAAACTAATTGCCTAACTGCCTTATATGTGATCAATGCCATTCAGATAGTGGCAGTTGCGCACGGACCCGAACCTTGTTTACTTTGCCCCCTTTTTTACAAAACAGCAACGCAAACATAGGCATTCGCCCACATACCAGTGCAATCGCTCTTGACGGCGGGATTCCATTTTACAAAGTTAGCCTGGGTTATTCCGTAGCGTTGGGTGATGGTCTGGCAGGTCTGGCCGGACTGGACGAAGTGGAAGCTCTTGCAGGAGGTGGTCATGCCGTTCTGGTAAGGGGTGGGCGTCTGGATGCCATTGCCCGGGTTGACGGGCGTGGGCGTGTGTCCAACGATGGAGATGCAGATGTAGTAGTCGAGCCACAGGAGAGAGCAGTCGGACTTGACGTAGGGATTCCAAGTGGTCAGCTGCTGTACAGTGACGCCCTTCGAGGCGGCGATGGTGGCGCACGTGTCTCCGGACTTGACCTTGTAGAAGAGGTCGCAGTTGTTCACCATTTTGGGCTGGATGGGCGTCGGGGTGGCGATGCCGTTGCCGGTGCTGGTGGCGGTGGTGGGCTTGGTCGGGGTGTGGCCGATGATGGAGACGCAGGCGTAGGCGTTGGCCCAGAGTCCAGAGCAGGTCGAGCCCACGCTCGGGTTCCAGCTAAGGAACTGAGCCTGAGTGAGACCATGTTTTGCTGCAATGTTCTCGCAAGTGTCACCAGCTACGACGAAGTAGAATTCGTCGCAGTTGTTCACGATGGTGGCCTGGGTCGGGGTGGGAGTGGTAATGCCGTTGCCGGACGTGGTGGGCGACGGCTCATGGCCGATGATGGAGACGCAAGCATAGGCATTGGCCCACAGTCCGGTGCAAGACGCGCCGACGCTGGGATTCCATGCTTTGAACTGGTCCTGGGAAATTCTGTAAAGCGAAGCAATCACCTCGCATGTCTGGCCGGCCGCGACAAAGTGGAAGGCGTCACAGTTGTCAACGATGGTGGCCTGGGTGGGGGTTGGGGTGGTGATGCCGTTTCCGGCCGTCGTGGTCGTCACTGGAGGAGCAACGGTAGATGACGACGAAGTGGTGGTAGTCGGCGCCCGAGTGGTCGAAGTCGAGCTGGTCGACGAAGTGGTCGACGTGGTCGAGGTCGTAGAGGGACCCGGCGCAGGCTCGCCGTAGGCCTCAACGCAGTACGACTTTCCGACCTCCACGGTGCAGGTGGCGGGGAGGGAAGGGTTCTGTTGAACAGGTCAGTGAGATATCTTCGGTGGGCAAGTCAGATCGGAGCAATGCTGTCGCAGACTTACCCAACGCCTGAAGTCAGCCAGGGTAATCCAGTTCTCGTTGATGATGGAGTCGCAGGTGGTGGCTGACCTGACATCAGCCCACCAGGTGCAGTAGCTCGATGTGTTGGGGTCATAGGGCAGCGACGGCGAGAGGCCATCGCGAGCCTCCAGCACGGGGGCAGATCTGCCGGCGGCCACGGCCGAGATGAGGCCGCTGGCCAGAACCAGAGTGGATGCAGAGGACAGCATGGTGACTCGGAAGAGATGGATGATGACCCGGCTGGACTGGACTCGGATTAAAGAGTGAGCCTGGTGGACAAGTCTTCACGTCCAAACCACGGGGGAATTTCGTCTCATTATATGGCCTCATTAACCTGGACTGGTTATCTTCATGCTGGACGTCACCGTGTAAGCCGGCCGCATATTATCGCCACTGGCATCTGGAATTGACCAAAGCCATCCATGCTGATTGCATTCCCCTTTGGCCTCGCCAATACAATAGCCGAGGTTGGTAACATCGGTGCAATTAAAAGTGGATACATGTTCTTCCATAACGTGAATTGCACGTTGTGCGCAAAAGCCATGCAAAGCCGCATGACAATGATATGCAACCAAACTCTGGAAAGGATAACTGAACGCTCACCACGATCCGGAATCCTTTGCCAAGGCGCCGATACGGATATATCGCATGGTCTCCAACGCCGCATTGCGCTTGTGGTGGAGGACACTTGTGCATGGGGAAGGTACAGTACATCCCGGGTACTTCGTACTCTTGTATCCATACAAGGGCCCCGCGTCCACAACAAGCACGATCAAGGCTCAAAAAGATCGAAAAACCAGAAAAGGTAGGTCCCCCGACGCTTACATAAAGTGTTAGATAGAGGGGACATCAGTTGTGTTGTATTAGATGGTTAATTACGTCCGCTTTCGCAACGCGTACTGATCTTGAAAGTAGTCTAGTTACGGAAAATATATGTTCCGGTTAAAAGAAATCTTTGCGTATATGGGATGCTAACGTAACTGTCAGCTAGCAGGGGTTGCGCTAGCACCCCATATACGGAAAGGCTCCCTTTAATCGGACCATACATATTCCGTGGATAGATTATATTAAAGTGCAGTATGCGTTTTAAAGCGCTTGTAATTAGTTATATAATATAACATGATTAATAACCCTTATATTTAATAATTAGTTATTATTAATTAATTAGTTATTATTAATTAATTAGTTATTAATAATTAATTAGCTATTATTAATTAATTAGTTATTATTAATTAATTAGTTATTATTAATTAATTAGTTATTATTAATTAATTAGTTATTATTAAAATAATATAAATTATATATTAATAATAATTATTTACATCCTTTATTAATAACGTTTATAATTGTTTATAATAAATTTAAAAATAAAAATAAAAATAAAAATAAAATTAAAGGATATAACTTATAAGAATATATTAACCTTAATTAAAACCGTTTGTAATTTATTAAACTTATATTATTTAATATACTTTTAAATTTTTTTTTATTAATACGGATAATTAATTTATTTTCCGAAAAAAATACATAATTTAAAAAGGTTAATCGAACTAATTATCTGATAAATATTTTCGAAATAATAACTGAAAATAAATAATTTTAAAATTAAAAAATTTAACGAATTTATAAAATAAGTTTTAAATAATATTTTTTAATTAATTAAATAAATTTATTTACATTTAAATAACGACTTTAAAAATTAATAAGTTAAATTATAATAATTCGGAAAAGTTTATAATAATTAATTAATTATAAATATTAAATATAAATATAAAAAATAATTAAAATAAGTTTTTAAAGTTATTAAAAAACTTAATAAATAAATAAGAAAATAATAAAAATTTAAAGTTTAAAGTTAACGTTATAAGGTTTCCGAAACGATTATGCCGGTTATTTAAACGAATTAATTATATATAATAATAATAATACCGATTATATAAGGTTAATCTAAGTTCAAGCCTTATTTTCTAAGCTAAGCCAAATATATAAAAAATTATTATATAATCCATACGATAAATACTATATCTAATATCTTCGAATACGATAACTGATTAATGGTTTTTACGGTTAAGATAGATTATATACCTCAGTCCCATAAAACCTTACTTTGAAACAGAACCTCATTCTAAAGCAGAACCTCACTCTGAAGCAGAACCTCACTTTGAAGCAGACTGATGCGCGGTTGCCGATAAGCTTCGACTCTGATGAACCTTGTGCCAGCTGGCTGGTTCCGCATGGTCGCAGTAAACCTTAAGGATAAACCTTAAGAATAAACCTTAATAATACCGATTATATTTAATTAATTAAATTTAGTTATATTTTTTAAATAAAATAAAATCGAAAAAAAACGATTAATTATTTAAACGTTAAAATTAAATTTTTAAATTGTTAAATTATAACGAATTTTTAATAACTAATAAAAACCGTTAAAGTAACGTTCTTAATTTTTAACGGAATTTTTATAAACTTTTCGAATTGTAATAATTTTAATTAAAAATCAGTTAAAAATATTATGAATTAACCGCATAATAATATTAAAAAAAATCGAAATAAAATTATCGTAACGGGTTTTAAATAAATAGTAATAATAATAAACGAAAACGTTAAAAGTTGGATACGTAAAATATATATTATAAAGTTTACTTAAATTCTTATTATTACTTACCTTAATATTTTTATATATTCCTTAAAAAAGCTTTATAAAATTTCTGTTTTAATTAAATAATAATAATGTTAATTTAAAAACGTATCGTTATTAATTAATCTTGAAAAGAATTAACCGTATATTACAAATTAAAAAAATTAATTACTTTAAAGCTAAATTAATTCTTAAAAAAGTAAAACGAATTTTAATATATTGTTTAGTTTTTAATTAATATAATACGATAAATATTACATTTTATCCCTTAAAAATTTATTTATTTTGAATTTAAGGTTTATAATATATATTTTTAACTTTATTAATAAGTTTTTAAATTATGAGTTAACAGTCTAAAGTAACGGAATCTATATAAGAAAAAGTTTCGTTCCGATTAATAAATACGGAAAAGGAAACGTATTATTTTAAAGCTTTATAAGCCCGAAAACGTTACGTTTATATAACGGAACTTTGTACGAAAACTTTGCGTATAATTTAATATTTTTTCGGTAATTCCGGAAAAAGATTATTAATAAAATAACCGGAAAAATAATTATTACCTTGATAAATAAGCTTAATTAATTCGTCACTTAAAATATTAACTAATAATATTTTATATAATTTTAATTACTTACAAATAAAATGTTAATTTATATATAACGAAATTATTATAAACTGGTAACAGTATAATATAATACTTAAAATTAGAATATTTAAGGCCCGAAATAATCGTTTAATTATAATTTTATATAAGGAAGGTTTATTAAAAGGATTTTGTAATAATCGAATATTAAGTATATAATACGGCGAAAATTAAAAAACAAATACGCTAAAAACCGAAAACAAAACGTTTCGATTAAAATAATAAATCGTTATCGATTTTATAAATTTCGAAAAAAACTTTAAAAGTTATAAATATGTTATATTTACAACTAACAGGTATTTAGGTTTTACATAGGATACTTATTTTAAAAATTGAAAGTAAATATATTAATTATCGTATTTTAATACTTTTTAAAAGTTTTAAAAGATTATTAATTATAAAGTATATTTTAATTACTTCCTTTTAATATTAAACTTAAGCTTTTAATACCAGATATATAAACCTAAAATGCGGGGATAAAACGTTTAAAAGGTGTAATTAAGGAAAAAACGATTCCGATATAAAATAATGTTAAATTATTTATATTTTTAATCGTATATATTTTCAAAGCAGCAGTATATTTATATAATTATATCCTTAAATAAGTTTTTTGTAATAAAACTTATACAAAGTTTAATATATTTACCTGGCATATAAAAATATTAGTATAATATTTAATTAAAAACTTAAATACGTTTATTTATAAATATACGGTTATATAGCTTACGTTATAATAATTATCGCCATAAAAAATAAAGATTTTAACAGTTAAATTTTGAAATATAAATTAATCTTTTCGTTAATTACCAATGTACGAATATTTACGAAATTTAAAACCAGTTAATTAATAAAATTATTATTATTTGAAACGTATAATTTAACGAAAAAAAATTATCTTTTTAAATAATAATAAAAAATTTAAAAGATAACGTTTTTTACGTTACAGAAAATAAATTACGAAAATTATTCTAATAGGTAAAAATATTTAATTAGGCCTATAACTACCTTATATATAAAATAAAAACTCAAATGAAATAATTTAATTTCCAGTTAAATAAATAAAAAATAATTTTAAAACAATATAAATATTTAAAAAAACGTACGGGAGAATAAAAAGTAAACCTATTCGTATAAAATTATTTATCTTTATATAACCGTTATATTTAAGTTATTTCCGTTCTTTAAACCGTTGTTTATATTAATATTTATATTAATAATTAATACGATTATTATGCCGGCAGAAATTAAAGAAATAACTTTAAGTTTTTGTTATATTATTTACTTTAAAATAATAATGAAAAACGAAAGTATTTTACGGATTAAAACATAAGCTTTCCGTATATTTCATAATATAAAAATATTATTAAGGACGATTATAAGATTTAAAAAGGCGCGTTTAACGTTAAACGATTAATTTATTTAATAAGTTTATTTAATAACCGGCCGATAAGTTACAGAACTTTAAAGAAAGTAATTATCCGATATATATATTACCTTAATCGGAAAGGTTTTAATATAAAAAAATATATTAAAATCTTTAAAACGTAAACCCGAATATATAAACGAAACCTATTATTATTAACGCGAAGGTATAAAAAATTAAATATATACCCGTTAAAGGAATTATTTCGTAAAATAAAAAAGGATTATTTATAAAGTTAAAAAAAATATAACCTTAAAAAGGTATTATTTACTTTATTATTAAAAGAAATAAGTTCTAAGCTATATATTAATATAATTAAATATAAAAATATAAGGTTTATTTCGTCGTATAAGGCGATTAATTACTTAAAAACTTTTATAATAATATATATTTATGTATTTTAATTAAAAATTCGGTTCGACTTTTAATTATTATTACGATTAAGTTTAATTTAAAGCTCAAGTATATAATGCTATAAACGGTTTTATTAACGCGAATTTATTTCATTAAATATTTATAAAAATATCCTTAAAATATTTATTACGTAATAAAATTTTTTAATTAAAAGGGTATTATATAAATTAATAAAGTTATTTATATTATAATAAAAAGATTTTATTAAAATATTTAAAAAGTTAAAACTTAACCCCGTTTTTTATAAACCTTATTATTTTATTCGTTAAAAAATACTTATCTTTTTTTATAAATAATATCGTTACGGTTTACCGTAAAAAAGATTAAAGTTTTATTAATCGGTTAATTTAATAAATACGATAACGGTATACCTTTATAAAAGGTAAAAATATATAATAATCTTTCGGTATTAAAATAATTTAATTATTTTAATCCGATTTTATAAAGACATTAATTAACTTAATTCCGAAAAAAAAGTTTAAATAATTTTTTAAATACGTTAATAATGGACGTTAAATTATTACCGAATCCTAATTTAATTTATTTAGGTTTCGTTATTAAATTTTAAAAAAAATCGGTTCTATTTTATACGTAATAATTTATACGCGACCTATTATAACCTTTACGCTATCCCGATTTGCCCGAATTAACCTAAATTTTAATAACATATATTATACAATTATTAATCGAATTATTTTATATTTAATTAAAATTAAAACGTTAACGTTATAGTTCGGGGATAAAAATTTATTAAATACTTAAAATAATACCTTTTTTACGAAAAATACGAGCGATTAAAAAAGTTTTTAGTTTATATTATAAAGTGGTTTAGTAAAATAATAAGATAATAAGCAAATAAGTAAGATATAATAATTATTTTTATAACCGAAAGGGAATTATTTTTTTTACGTAAATTAAAAAAAATCTTATTTTATTTTCGGTTATATAAAAATTAAAAATTAACTTAAATATAAAACCATTAAATATATAATACGATAATTAATACATTATATAACTTATTAACGTTAACATTACCTTTTTATAAATAAAATTCCGATACGTAAATATATATAATTACTGGTTTCGAAAAAATGTAAAAAAAGATATACCTAAGGTAAATTATATATTTACAAACGATATATTAATTTATAAATTAATTAAAACCTTTTACGAAAAGCTTTAAAATATTTTAAAAAAGAAGTAAAATTAATAAATATTATAAAAAATTTAAATTAACGAAAAAAAACTTTAAGAAATATTTCAAATAAAAAATTAATTAATTAAAAAGATTTAATTATTTAAAAAAAAGTAAAGTAAATAATTACGGCTTTAAAAAGTAATAAAGGGTGATAGTTAACGGCGTAACTGCATCAAAGCGTTAAAAGGGTGTATCAGCTAGCAGGGGTCACGCTAGCACCCTATATACGGAAAGGCTCCCTTTGATCGGACCATATATGTTCCGTGAACAGATTATATTAAAGTGCAGTGCGCGTTTTAAAGCGTCTGCAACTAGTTATATAATATAACATAACTAATACTCCTTATATTTAACAGTAACCCTTATTAGCTAATATACCCCCTTAACGCTTTAACGCAGTTATAACGTTAACCGTTATATTTTACTATTTTTTAAACCTATAATTTTTCATTTTATCTTTTTTCCGGTAATGATATTTTTTTTAAATTATTCGTAAAATATTTTTTATTATGTAAAATTTTTAATAAAATTTATTAATTTTAGTTTTTTTTCAAAACGTTTAAAAACTTTACGGAATTAGGTTTTAATTAATCTTTTTATATATATATTATTTATTAATATACGATTTATTTTAATTAAATTCTTTCTTATTTTATTAAATTATAATTATATATATAACGTTAATATGTAACGAACCTGTTATACATCCACCTGGAAGTATAAGCAGTATCCGGAATAAGGGTTCTTAATTTGCAGGTAACAATAGCATAATAAATAAGTTGTTCGTTAAAAAAAATTTACGGATTTTTCCCTTAATTAAAAAACGGTACAATTGCTTTTAATTAAAAGCTTAAATTAATAACTAAAAAACGAAAAACCAAATAAATATTATCTACATAAGAAACCGATCGTTATATATCCATCTTGGATTTTAATAAATATACCGTAAATCTATAGAATTTGTTGGATCTACTTCCAGATCCACCAAATCCTCCCGATCACCACATTTTGGCGTAAAAAAATCTAAACTTTTTTCACCCGAAAATTAGCCGTAAAAAGCCCACACCAAATTCCGGAAGCTGGTTTCCCCAAAACAGGAACCCCTATTCCTATACTGTAACATTATTTCCCCTTTCCAAAAATCTTTATCCCAAAGATAAGAACCGTAAATAACCTCTTTATTTTATTAAAAGGTTTTTCTTTAGTTCTTTAATTAACTTTATTATAACAGGGTAAAAAAAAACGAAAAAAATAATTACGTAAAAATTAATTTAACATTCGTAATATTTGCGCTAATTTAATTAAAACTTTTAAATTCAAAACTTTCCCTTATTTTAATTATATTCGGTTCGGTTAAACCGATTATTTTTTTTCCTTAAAATACTTAAGTTGCAACTGGTATACGTATTATTAACGTCCTTTTTATAACGCAGAAACCATAAATTCGTTAAAAAAAATAAACGAAACTTAGTATCGATTATAACAAAAATAACGGAAAATTAAAATTAACTTTTTAGAATACAAAAAAATCGTAAAAAAAAAATTAAATAAATTATAACGCCGTCAAAAGAAAAAACAAAAAGAATTTATTAGAAAATTAAAACGCTTACGTTTTTAACAGGACTTTCTAAAAAAAAAAGCCTTAAAAATATTAAAAAAGGGTTTAAAATTAAATCAATTAAAAAAACGGGAAAAATTAAAAAAAAAAACAACGTCGTATCGAAATAAAATAAATACGATTTATTTCTGAAATAAATACTGCGGTAAAGGTATCTACTTCCTTCGGATGGAACGCCGAAGGCCTAGATTTAGGTAAGGGACCGTTATTACCTACAACCTTGGCCGCACTAAAAACGGTCGGGTAGAATTTTGCCGATAAAAATCCTTAACCAGATCTATTATATTCGTTAAATACTTAAGTAATTCCCATATATTATCTTTAAATAAGTAATCCATCCATTTAACCAAGTACTATATCCTATTTTTAACTATTCTGGAATTTAATATGCTTTCGATTTCGTATTCGTTTTCGTCCTTTTCGATTTTAAGGTTTTTTTCGAACGGGATATTTTTTAGGGCTGGTTCTAATAAACAAATATGGAATATAAAATATATTTTTATAATCTTAAATAATAATAATTTATAATTAATTTTCGAAATAATTTTTTTAATTTTAAACGGATTAAATCTTTTAAAATTAAGTTTATCGTTAAATTTTTTCGTTTTGATTTAGGAAAAATTTAACGTTACATTTTATTTTTAACGTAATAAATAAACTTTATTTTTTTTCGTTAACATTAATCCTTTAATTCTTTTTATTATAATATTAAGCCATTTTTTATTACAAAAATTATAATTTAATTTAAAATTAAACCTATATTATCTTAATTTTTATTATTATTATTTCTATTCGTAAAATTATAACGGTAATAATTAAAACCTTACGTATTAAATACTTTAATCGTTAAGTTATTATATCGTATCCATATATAACTGTATAAAATAATATACCTATATTTTCGTTAATAAATATATTATAAATTATTTATACAAATAATAAAACTTTAACTTAATTACTTTGCTAATAATTAACATAATTTCGAAAGTATTATTCTAAAACTTAATTTAATCGTTTTATTTAACCATTTATTTAAAAATAATAAGTTATCGAAAACTTAAACTTAATATTAATTTACTTAAAAAAACTAGTATTAAATTTAAATATAAAAAATTTATCTTAATTAAAAATAATTTTTTCTGGTATTTTATATTTATCGAAATAATATCAAATAAAAGCATAAATTAATTATTTTACCGTTACGGTTCCTTTAAAAAATAAGAAATATCTATATTTAATAAATTTATTAATAATTACTTATATTATATTATACTTAATTCCAGTAACGGGATTTTTTGATATAAGAAAATTAATGATAAAATTCTAAATTATAATATTCTATATTTTATTAAGTATATTTATAAGTTATAATAGACCATACGGCTTATAATAAATTACCATTATTTTATTGTAAATATTATAATTTTTAATTATTTACTTAATTATCGGGTAAAATTTTAAGGAATTATAATGCTTTTAAAATTACTTAATAATTTTAAACATTTCTTAATATCTGTATAAAAAATTTTTATGGAATTTTTTAACAAATTCCTTTTATTACTAACGGAAGATATAAATCTTGCCGTAAAATAATAATTAATCCTTATTATTCTCCTTTAATTATTTAATTTCTTTTTATTTTTTTAGGTCGTAAAGGCCTTTAAATTAAGTTAACTTTTGTGGAATAAATTATTTTGGAATAATATATAATTATATTATCCTATCGTTTTTATAATATAATATTTATATATAATACTTAAAAATTTTAGAATCGTAATTTTCTTTTCGGCTTAAAATATCCGTTTAAATATTTTTTTTATCTTTAATATAATAAATCTTAAAATTAAATTTAAATAAAAAAACCATTTAATTTTTATAACGTTTATTTAATTTTTATAACGTTTATTTAATTTTTAAATAATTATAAATCTAATTAAATTTTTATAATCTAAATAAATATTAAATAATTTTTTAATTTTATTAAAAAATAATTTCCATTTTTTAAGTGTTAAAATAAGCGCTAACAACTTTTTATCGTAAATAAGATATCTAAATTTTACGTCCTTAAAGGCTTTAAAAAAATATATTATTAAGTATTATTTTTTATTATCTTTTAATTATTTTAAAACTATTTTAAAAACGTAATTTAAAACGTTTATTTTAAATCGTTTTTTTATCGTAATTTAGTAACTTAATTACCGGAACGTTAATAATTTAATTTTTAATTTTTAAAAAAAAATTTTTACTTCCTTTAAAAGTTCGAATTCTTTTTCGACGTACTTTTTAATAATAAATTTGATAAAAAGGTTAGCAAATTTACCGTAATTCCGAATTAAAAGTTATACGTAACTTATAAATCCTAAAAATTAACGGATATTAATAACAATAACTTTATCGGAAATTGGCTAATTCTTAACAACTTCTAATTTAAAATCCTAAATTTAAATTTATCCTAAAATAATAATAAAGTTTAAAAAATCTAACTTTTACGTATATTAAACGCTTTTTTCGATATTTACCAACAAATTAATTTTCTTAAGGGCTTCTAATATTTAAATAACGTATTTTTTATATTTGTTTAAAATTTTTAAATAAATAAAAATATCGTTTAAATAAACGAAAACGAATTTATTTAAAAACTTCCGTAAAATCATAATAAATATATATTAAAAACTAATTAAGGTATTAATTAAACCTTATAACATAACTTTATATTTATAATATTTATAAATAATTTTAAAAGTAATTTTTTATTCCTTACTTTTAACTATTCGAATTAAATAATAATTATTTAATAGGTTTAAAGCTATAAATTATTTAGCTTTATTAATATTTTCCCTTATAATATTTATTAACGTTAAAAAATATCCATTTTTAATAATAATATTATTAAATTATCAGTAATCGTGGATTCGTCGGTATATTAAATCTTTATTTTTATCGATCTTAATTTTGCTATTTTTCATTTTTGGTACTATTATAACTAAATATTCTGTAAATAATTTGGATTTTTAAATATATCCTTTTTTAAAATTTCGTTAAAAACTTTTTTAAAAAATCTTAATTTTTTAAAAATTTATATAATAAATTTAATAAAGTTTTAAATAATATCTTTTTTTAATATAAATTTTATAATTTTACTGGTTATAATTAGGTAATTTTTTTTAATTCGTTCCTTAAATAATTTCTTAAATCGTCGATATTTAAAAGGTACCGTTATTATTAAGTTAAAAACCTTAACTTTTTTAATTATGTAACAAATTTTATAAAATTCTTCCTTAATGTTATAGTACAGGAACAGGGGTTCCTGTCGTTGGAGAGGCCTGTCCTCGGAGGCCTTTAAGGAGGGCTCCGACCGGGTAAACCTCGGGCGAAGCTTGGCTTTCCCGCGTTAAGGTTTTAGTGATTTAGTGGATTTAAATGATTTAAATAATCTGATCCAGATTATATAGATTATATAAATTACGTAAATTTACGATATATTTATTAAGTCCAGAATGGATGTATATATAACGATCGGTTTTTTATGTAAATAATATTTATTTAATTTCGTTTTTTAATTATTAATTTAAGCTTTTAATTAAAGAGAATTATACCGTTTTTTAATTAAAGGAAAAATCCGTAAATTTTTTTAACGAATATTTTATTTATTATGTTATTATTACTTGCAAATTAAGAATTTTTATTTCGGATATTACTTATATCTTTAGGTAAATATATAATAAATTCGTTATATTTTAATAATTTTTTAATTAATAATTAACGAATAATTTAAGGCTTAATTAGGTATAAGTTTTTTTGAATTTAATAAAAACGATAATATAAAACGACGTTTAGTAAATAAATAATATATTCGATTTTCGTTATTAATTAATAAAAGATCTGTAACCGGATTATATAATTTACTTTTTATCGAAAAAGTTTTTTAATTAATCGATAATATGTTACCGAAAGTTATTAAAATTAAAAGTTAAGAAAAGTTTTTTTTTAATAATAATTAATATTTACCTTTAAGGAAATAAAGGAAATTATCGAAATATAACTTAAAAAATTAAATTATAAGGAAAAAATTAAAAAGGTTTTTGCCATAAAAATAAGAAAAAAAAAACTTATAATTAATTAATAATTAAACCTTATGGCCGAAAAAGTCGTAAAATTTTTTTAAAAAAAAAACGTTAAATTCGCTTAATAAAAAAAAAATTTCCGCGGCTTTAAGAATTATTTTTTATCCGAAAATTCCAATACCTTTTTTTAAAATATCTACTTTTTACTTACGAATTCCTGCTTTTTTATTATTTGGCCGAAAATAAGAAAAAATTATACCCCTTTTTACTTACCATAAAATACCCGATATTAAAAGTTATAAATTAATTATCCTTAAACCTTATAATAAAATTACGGATATAAAAAGATTTTTAATTAAGGTTAAATTTTACTTTAAGTAATATAAAAATTTTTTAACGGAAAATTACTAAAAAGTTATAGCCATTTTTTAGTTATTTGCCGGAAAAATATTTAATTAATTCGAACTTATTTTTAATAATTACTTAATAAATCTTTCCGACGATTATCTAAATATTATTAATTATATTTTTAATAATTATAAAAACTTTAAAAAACGAATACGAACTTTATTTAAAAATATAAATAAATAATAATATACGGTTAAATAAATATATAAATTTTAATAAATTACGTTAACGGTTAAATATACGATTAAGTTTAACCGGTTAACGGCCATTTTTAAATTACCTTAAAATATATTATTCTTCCTTTATTACGACGGCCTAAAACCTTAAATTAAAAATAAAATATTTAAGGTACCTAAAACGGATCCTTTTAAAAAATATATAAATAAGATTATTATTTCCGACCGCCATATTTTTAATCGGTACCTTAAAAAAAACCGGCAAACGAAATAACGATAAACGTTTTAATAATAAAAAAAAAATAAAGGATAAATCTTAAAAAAAATTAATATTATTTTAACGGGGTTTAAAAAAAATAAATTCAAAGTTAAATATTTTAATTATGGCAAAAAAGGTTATTTTAAAAACGAATATTATTTTTTACCGAAAAAAAAAAATTCCCAAAATATTTTTAAAAGGATAAAATTTTCCAACCAAAAAAAAAATCCGTACGGCCGAACGAAATATAAATAATAAGAATAAGGATAAAAAGGAAGTAAACGTTACTTTTACCAATCAAAAATTTATTATTATTACGATTAACAGGATTAAAAATAATAATTTAGATAATAAAAATTATACTATTTGCAAAAATGTTATAATTAAAACTTATAAATATTATCCAAAACGAACGAATTTTAAAATAATTATTACGTTAAAATATATTTATTTCTTCGATATATAAGAATATAAAATATACGATTAAAACGGTTAATTACGAAAAATATTTCGATAATTATGGATAATTATTTTCCGAATATTATATTTTTCCCCAATATATAATATATCCCAAATTAACAAATAATTATAAACTTTTATATTTTATTATTTGTTATAATTATAATTACCTTATTTATTAACGAACCAAAAAAGATAACGATTTTTGGTTAAGGTATAATAAAAAAACGTTTACAAAACTAAACGATAAATATAAATATACAAAAACCCTTTAATAATTAAATTACCTTAAATCTTATTACTTATATCCCGAATTAAAACAAAATTAAAAGGTTATAACGTAAAAATATTTATATTACGCGCCAGTATTATATAATAAATACGATTTCTTAATTATAAAAATACCCCTTTCGGAGATTTACTTTTCCGACCCAATAATTCGTAAAATACCAAATCCAAAGAAAAACCAGAAAAAGATAATTATTTTTAAATGCTAACTTAATAACAGAAAATGATTTAAATGTATAAATAATTATTGCATTAAATATGTAACCCGGAAAGTACGTAAATAAAGATACCTTTTAACCCTTAAGGCGTATCAATTAAAAAACGATAAAGGTTTTTAAAAATAAAGTATCGAAAAACCCTTATATATAAAACCTTATACGAAATACAAAAAAAAATACGGAATTAAATCGAAATCCTTATTTATCATAAAAATAAAATATTTAATGCCATAATCGATTCCGGAATAAAAGGAAATTTTATTTTCTTCGGGATAACCGAAAAATACCGAATTCCTTAAAAATATAAATAATAATCCTATAAATTACGAATAGTAAATAAAGATTTCTCCATTTACGATAACGGACGAATTTTCCGAAAAATAAAGAAATTTACGGTTTAAATATAAAAATATTTAAAACGAATTATTTTTAATATTACCGACATTTTAGGATACGATATTATTTTAAAAATACCGTAATTTCGTTCCAATAATTTACGTATTAATTAAAAAAAATAAACGTTTTTATAAAAAAATTTTAAAAAAGATTTGTATAAAATTTATTACATAATTAAAAAAACCAGGTTTTTTAACCTTATAATAACGGTACCCCTTAAATATCGACGGTTTAAAAAGTTATTTAAGGAACGAACCCGAAAAAAATTACTAAACTATAACCAATAAGATTATAAAATCCTTATTAAAAAAAATACTATTTAAAACTTTACCAAATTTACCACATAAACCTTAAAAAAATTAAAACTTTTTAAAAAAGCTTTTAACGAAACCTTAAAAAAGGTTACATATAAAAATCCGAATTACTTATAAGGTATTTAATTATAATAATACCCAAAATAAAAAATAACAAAATTAAGATCGATAAAAATAAAAATTTAATATATCGACGAATCCATAATTATAAACAACTTAACGATATCATTATTAAAAATGGATATCCTTTAACATTAATAAATACCATAAAAGAATATTAATAAAGTTAAATAATTTATAACCTTAAACTTACCAAACGGTTATTACTTGATCCGAATAACTAAAAGCGAAAAATAAAAAATTACCTTTAAAACTATTTATAAATATTACGAATATAAAATTATGTTATAAAACCTAATTAACGTTTTAATTAATTTTTAATACATACTTATTACCATCCTACGGAAATTTCTAAATAAATTCGTTTTCGTTTATTTAAACGATATCCTTATTTATTCAAAAACCTTAAAAAAATATAAAAAATATATCGCCTAAATATTAAAGGCCTTAAAAAAGGTTAACTTACTAGTAAACGTTAAAAAAAGCGTATAATATATTTAAAAATTAAACTTTTTAAGTTTTATTATTACCTTAGAATAAATTTAGATCCAGGATTTTAAACTAAAAACCGTCAAAAATTAGCCGATCCTTAATAAAACTATTATTATTAATATTCGTTAATTTTTAAGATTTACTGGTTACGTACGACCCTTAATCCAAAATTACGGCAAACTTACCAGCCCCTTAACCAAGCTTACTATTAAAAAATACGTTAAAAAAAAGTTTTAATTTTTAAACGAAATTAAAAAAATTTTCCAAAAAATTAAAAACAAAATTATTAACGTCCTAATAATTAAGTTACCAAACCATAACAAAAAAAAATAACTTAAAACAAATATTTTAAATTACGCCCTTAAAGTAATTTTAAAATAATTAAAAGATAATAAAAAATAATACCTAATAACGTACTTTTCCAAAACCCTTAAAAATGCAAAATTTAAATATCCTATTTACGATAAAAAATTATTAACGATCATTTTAATATTTAAAGAATAAAAATTATTTTTTAATAAAACCAAAAAACCGTTTAACGTTTATTTAAATTATAAAAATTTTATTCGATTTATAATAACCCAGAAACTAAATAAACGTTATAAAAATTGGATAATTTTCTTATCCAAATTTAACTTTAAGATTTATTATATCAAAAAAAGGAAAATATTTAAACGGATATTTTAAACCGAAAAGAAAATTATAACTCAAAAATTTCCAAACGATATATATAAGTATTATATCGTAAGGACGATAAAATAATATAATTATATATAACCTTAAAATAACTAATTCTAAAAAAATTAACTTAATTTAAAATTTTTATAATCTTAAAAAATAAAAATAAAAATTAAATAATTAAAAGGAAATAACCAAAACCAATTATTATTTTGCGGCAAAATTTACATTTTCCGTTAATAACAAAAAAGATTCGTCCAGAAATTTTACGAAAATCCTTTATACAAATATTAAGAAATGTTCAAAATAATTAAGCGACTTTAAAAAAAATACGATTTTCCAAAATTCCGCTAAATAATTAAATAAATAATTAAGGATTATAATATTTGCAATAAAATTAAAACAACTTACCACAAACCGTACGGCTTATTATAACCTATAAAAATACCTAATAAAACGTAAAATACCATAATTTGGAATTTTATTACTAGTTTTCCGGCATTAAAAAACCCCGTTACCGAAATTAAGTACGATACGGTATAAATAATTATTAACAAATTTACCAAATATAAATACTTCTTACCTTTTAAAAAAACCGTAACGGCAAAATAACTAATTTACGCCTTTATTTAATATTATCTTAATAAATATAAAATATTAAAAAAATTATCTTTAATCGAAATAAATTTTTTATATCGAAATTCGGTATTAACTTTTTTAAACAAATTAATACTAAACTTAAATTTTTAATAACTTATTATCCCCAAATAAACGGCCAAACGGAACGACTAAATTAAACTTTAAAACAATATTTTCGAAATTACGTTAATTATTAACAAAATAATTAAGTTAAACTTTTACCATTTGCATAAATAACTTATAATACGTCCATTAATAAGAATATAAATATATTACTTTATATAGCTATATATAGATACGACATAACGATCTAACGATTAAAACAATTAATACGTAAGGTACCAGTTATCATTATAATAACTTTACGAATAAAAATAATGGTAACAAAAGTTGAAATAATATAAGCCCGGCTTTAAATTAAATTATAATTTTTATAACAAAAAATAACTTAATATTATAATAAGAAAAAAATTAAAAAATTAATTTTAACGAAAAGAAATAAAGTTTACTTATTACGTTAAAAACAAAACGTAACGTTAAACCTTTTTTAAATTAAAACGAAAAAGCCTAGCAATAAATTTAATTTTAAAAAACTTGGCCCGTTTAAAATTAAACAAATTATTTTAAAAATTAACTATAAACTATTATTACCCAAAACCATAAAAATATACCTTATATTCCATATTTTTTTGTTAAAATTAACCTTAAAAAATGTCCTGCTTAAAAAAAACTTCGAAATTAAAAAAAACGATAACGAATACGAAATCGAAAAAATACTAAATTTTAAAATAATTAAAAACAAAATCCAGTACCTGGTTAAATAAATGGATTATCTACTTAAAAATAACATATAAAAACCACTTAAATATCTAACGAATACGATAAACCTGGTTAAAAATTTTTACCGGTAAAATTTTAACCGACCGTTTCTAATATAACCAAGGTCGCAGGCGATAACGGTTCCCTACCCAAATTTAAACTTTCGACGTTCCACCCGAAGGAAATAAACGCCTTTACCGTAACGTTTATCTTAAAAGTAAGTTACGTTTACTTTACCTTTATACGACGTTATTTTTTTTCCATTTTTTTTAATTTTTTAATTAATCTTATTTAAATCCTTTCTTTAAAATAATAACGGCCTTTTTTTTCAGAACTTCTTATTAAAAACGAAAACGTTTTAATCGACTAACAAATTCCTTTATTTTTTACTTAACCGATTTTTATTGCACCTTTATAAATTCCTAATACGTTATTAAAATATCTTCCACCTCGCGTTATTTTTTTTATAAATAATTATATTTTTTCCTAATTTTGGATAAAAAATTTATTTCCAGTACGTTATACGTTAAATGCTGCCGACGAATATAATAATTATAACTTAAAATACCTACCATAAAAAAATATTTAATTTCCTTAAAATAAAAACAGTTTAAATAAAGGTTAATTTTTAAGCCAAACTTTTTAATATTTTCTGTACGGATAATACGAAATTTTTTCTGATATAATTATAATTTTCTTTTCTTTTTTTCGATTTAATTTGTTATAATAAAGTTAACTAAGGAATTATCCCTTTAACAAAATAAAAAAAACATTTACGGTTTTTATTTTTAGGACAAAAATCCTTAAAAAAAGAAAATAATATTATAGTATAAAAACAGGAATTCCTATCGTTAAAAAGGCCTATCCTCGGAAGCCTTTAAAAAAGGTTCCGACCGGATAAATTTCGGACGAAACTTAACTTTTTTGCGTTAAGGTTTTAATAATCTAGTAAATTTAAATAATTTAAGTAATTTAACCCAAATTATATAAATTATATAAATTACGTAAATCTACGATATACTTATTAAATCCAAAATGGATGTATATATAACGATCGGTTTCCTATATAAATAATATCTATTTAGTTTCGCTTTTTAACTATTAATCTAAGCTTTTAACCAAAAGTAATTATACCGTTCTTTAGTTAAAGGAAAAGTCCGCAAATCTTTTTAACGAACACCCTATTCATTATGCTATTATTACCTGCAAATCAAGAACACCCTATTCATTATGCTATTATTACCTGCAAATCAAGAACCCCCATTTCGGATACTGCTCATACCTCCACGTGGATATATGACAGGTTCGTTACACTTAAAACCTTTCCATAAAAACGTTTATTTTTTTTAATTAATTCGTAAATTACTGGAACGAAACCATAATATCTTTAAGATAATATCGTATCCTGAAATGTCGGCGATATCGAAAATAATCCGTTCCGAATATCCTTATATTTAAACCTTAAATTTTTTTTCTTTTAAAAAATTTAATTATTATCGTAAATAAATAAGCTTCCATTAACTATTCGCAACTTATATAATTATTATTTATATTTCCAAAAGATTTAATATTTTTTAACTATTTTAAAAAAAAATTTTTCTTTTATTCCGGAATTAATTATAACGTTAAATATCTTATTTCCGTAATAAATAAAGATTTCGATTTGGTTTTTTATTTTTTTCTTTACTTTATATAAAGTCTTATATATAAGGGCTCCTCGGTACCTTATTTTCGAAAACTTTTATAATTTTTTAATTAATACGTCCTAGGGGTTAAAAAACGTTTCCATTTATATACTTTCCTAATTACATACTTGGTATAATAATTATCCATATACTTAAACCATTTCTTATTACCAAACTGGCATTTAAAAATAATTATCTTTTTCTAACTTTTCTTTAAATCTTATATTTTACAAATTATTAAATTAAAAAACTAAACCTCCGAAAAGGGTATTTTTATAATTAGGAAATCGTATTTGTCGTAAGGTATTAACGTATAATATAAATATTTTTACGTTATAACCTTTTAACTTTATTTTAATTCTGGATATAAATAATAAAACTTAAGGTAATCTGGTTATTAAAAAATCTTTATATATTTATACTTATTATCTGGTTTTATAAACGTTTTTTCGTTATATTTTAACCAAAATTTTTTTTTTTAATTCGTTAATAAATAAAATAACGGTAATTATAATAAACGGTAAAATGCAAAAACTTATAATTATCTGCTAGTTTGGAATATATTATATATTCGGGAAAAATATAATATTCGGGGAATAATTATTTATAACTATCGAAATCTTTTCGTAATTAACCGTTTTAATCGTATATTTTATATTTTTATATATTAAGGTAACAAATATATCTTAACGTAATAATTACCTTAAAGCTAATTCGTCCTAAATAATATTTGCAAATTTTGGCTATAACGTTTTTGTAAATAATATAATTTTCATTATTTAAATCGTTATTTTTAACCTTATTAATAATAATAATAATAAATTCCTAATTAACAAAAATAAGATTTACTTTCTTTTTATCCTTATTTTCGCTATTTATATTTCGTTCAGCCGCGGAAACCTTTTTCTTAAATTAAAGGATTTTATTTTTTTAAAAAATTTTCTGGGAATTTCCTTTTTTCGATAAAAAATAACATTTATTTTTAAAATGGCCCTTTTTGCTACAGTTAAAATATTTAATTTTAGATTTATTTTTTTAAACTTTATTAAAATAATATTAATTTCCTTCTGGAATTTATTTTTTGTTTTTTTGTTATTATTAAAACGTTTATTACTATTTCGTCTGCCGGTACCTTTCTTTTTAAGGTATCGATTAAAGGTACGTCGGTTTAAAATAATAACTTTATCGGTATATTCCTTAAAAGGTCCAGTTTTAAGTATTTTAAATATTTTATCTTTAATTTATTCTTTTAAGCCGTTATAAAAGAAAAAAAATAACGTATCTTGGAATAATTTGGAAATAATTACGAAACGATTAAACGTTATCGTATATTCGGCTGCCGACGTAATCTACTGGAATCTATATATTTATTTAACCGCATATTATTATTTATCCATATCTTCATATAAATTTCGCATTTATTCTTCGAAATTCCCGTAATCGTTAAAAAAGTTTGTTAAATAATTATTAAAAATAAGTTCGAATTAATCGAATACTTTTCTAGCAAATAATTAAAAAATGGCCATAACTTTTTAATAATATTTAATTAAAAATTTTTTATATTACTTAAAGTAAAATCTAGCTTTAATTAAAAATTTTTTTACGTTCGTAATCCCGTCGTAACATTTAGGGGTAATTAACTTATAGCTTTTAATATCAAATATTCCATAATAAGCAAAAAAGGGTATAGTTCCTTTTCGGTCTTAACTAAATAAAAAAAAGGCAAAAGTTCGCAAATAAAAAACAGGTATTTTAAAAAAAAATACCGGAACTTTTAGTCGGAAAATAGTTCTAAAAAAGGGTACAAAAATTTTCTTTTTTAGTTATTATTTAAACCTGGCATTTTTTTTCTTAAGGGTTATAACCTTTTTCGTAACGAAGTCCAATCGCTCGTCGGTAATAAGTTCCTTTTTTTTCCTTTTTCGACTTCTACGCCAAATTCCTCCTTAACTTTTTTTTCCTTTTGGTCGGACTCCTTAAACAAAACTTCGATAATGTTTTTTATTTCCTTAAGGGTAAGGGTTAATTATTATTTAAAAAAAAACTTTCCTTAACCTTTAGCTTTAGTAATCGCAAGTACCATATTATCGATTAACTAAAAAACTTTTTTAATTAAGGGTAAATTATATAATCCAATTACTAATCCTTTATTAACTAATAACGGAAATCGAATATATTATTTATCTATTAAACGTCATTTTATAATATCGTTTTCATTAAATTTAAAAAAGTTTATACCTAATTAGGCCTTAAATTATTCGTTAACTATTAATCAAGAAATTATCAAAATATAACGAACCTATTATATATTTACCTAAAAATATAAGCAGTATCCGGAATAAAGGTTCTTAATTTACAGGTAACAATAACACAATAAATAAAATATTCGTTAAAGAAATTTACAGACTTTTCCCTTAACTAAAAAACGGTACAATTACTTTTGGTTAAAAGCTTAAATTAATAGCTAAAAAGCGAAAAATTAAATAGGTATTATTTATACAAAAAACCGATCGTTATATATCTATCTTAGATTTTAATAAGTATGCCGTAAATCCGTGGGATTTATTAAATCTGCTCCCAGATCCACCAGATCCTCCAAATCACCACATTTTAACGTAAAAAAAACCAAGCTTTCTTTACCCGAAGATCAGCCGTAAGGAGCCCACACCAGGCTCCGGAGGCCGGTTTCCCCAAGACAGGAACCCCTATTCCTGTACTATAACATAATGTTATTTAATCGTAATATTTATTAATTCTTATATTATATATTTGACGTATTAATATTTAAAGTAATTTTTAACTTTTTTATTAATCGAAAATTAAATAAATCCTTTTTTTATAATTTACGTAAAAAATAAAATTTTTATTTTTAAATAACTTTATAACGTAACTTTAAAAGTTTTCTTAATTAATTATATTATTTATAAAAAATCTTCTTTTAAATATTTAACGAATCGGTATTTTTAAGTTATAACGTTAACGTTTTAATACCGATTAAGTATAATATAACTTAATTAACCGTTATATAATATATATTAATAAGGTTTAAGTTAAATCTGGTAAAGTTAAATATAATAAAAAATATATCAGATCGTATATTAATTATTACGTAGTTTTTCTTTATATTTATTAATAAAATTTAATTAAAATTTTACGTTTATTATTAACATATTTTAAAAGCTATTTATCTTTTTATTAGTAATTAAATAAATTATTATATTTCTAAGATTAAATTAAAAACCTTATCTTTTTAAGTTTATTTTTAATTATTTCGATACTGAAATATTATAATAAACTTTTACTTTTTTTTAAAGATATATCGTTTCCGTATTTAATTAATTAATTAATTAATAAGGTTTTTATTCTTTTTTATAATATATTATAATATAAGGTTAATTTAGGTTTAAGCCTTATTTTCCAGGCTGAACCAAATATATAAAAGATTATTATACATATAATCCATACGATAAATATTATACCTAATATTTTCGAATACGATAACTAATTAATAATTTTTACGGTTAAGATAAATTATATACCTCAGTCCCATAAAATCTTACTTTAAAGCAGAACCTTACTTTAAAGCAGAACCTTACTCTGAAGTAAAACCTCACTCTAAAGCAGAACCTCACTTTAAAGCAGAACCTCACTCTGAAGCAGAATACGTAGTTGCTAATAAGCTTCGACTCTGATAAACCTTATACTAGCTGGCTGCAGTAAACCATAAGGATAAACCTTAAGAATGAATATAATATATTATAATAATATCTTTATAAAAAAAATTTAACAAAGAAAATAATAAGGTTCGTAAAAAATAAGGCAAAATTTTAATCTTTTAAATATTTTAATGAAATTTTTTTAACATAATAATAATAACCTTTTTAATTTATATAAAGCTTTGTTTATTAAAAAAGTTTTATTACTTTATAAGTATATTTAAAAAGTTTTTCTATATATTTTATAAAATACATTAACCTTTATTAAAACGTTTATAATATTATATTATATAAGCTTTAAATTAATCTTAATTATAATAACGATTAAAATTTTATATAAGTTTTTAACGAAAATAAATACGTATATATTATTATAAATCTCTTTAAGTTGTTAATTATTTTAAATAATAAAATAAATTCCATATTCTTATAATTAATTCTATTAAATTTATAAATATATATTTATTTATATTTTAAAACCTATTTTTTAATTAATAATTAATTAATATCCTTTAAAAATAAAACTTTTATAATTTTTTAAATACATCTTTTTGGTATTATATTGTTTTTAACGTATATATGTTTAATTTTTTATAACTTTATAACGGTAATAATAGATTATACTTAGATATAATTATACGACTTAAATACCTTTTATATAATAAGATATTAAAATCTTTTCGATTAATATAACGCGTATTTTAGGTAATTAACCTTTTTAAATTTTTATAACTTACCAGCCGGTTATCGTACGTATTTATAAAAAGGGTTAAACGTTTTATATTAACTACGGTCTTTTATACTTTATATCTATTTCGGATAACCTTATCTTTATATGAAATATACAGAAAGCCTACGTTTATTACCCGTAAAATACCTTTATTTTTTACCGTTATGTTTAATTAAATAATAAAAGAAATATTAAAGTTACTTTTTTAATTTCTATTAACTTAACGGCAATAATAATTTAAAGGATAATAATAGTTTAAATATAACGGTCGTATAAAAATAATTAATTCCTTGTAAAGAAATATTTTTTGTTACGTATATTCCTCATATTAATACCTTTTTTTAAAAAAAATATTATTTTTACTTAACTAGTAACCGAATTATTTCGTTTAAGTTTTCGTTTTATATATATATATATATTAAATAGATATATAAGATTAATATAGGTACAAGCTTTGCTTTTATAGCTGAGCTAAATATACCCAAAATCGTTATATAATATAATACATACGATAAATACTATACCCAGTATCTTCGAATATATTAATTAATTAATTGTTTTCACCGTCAAGGTAAATTATATACCTTAGTTCCGTAAAGCCTCAGTCTTAAGCAGACTGCTGGGTTCCTGTAAGCACGTAACTTTTTGACTGATGTAATTAAATAATTATTAACTTAATTAAATATTTTTATTTATCGGAATACTTTATAACATTTTTTTATAATATATAAAAGGTTATTTTTTTCGGTAAATAATAACTTTTAAAAAATAATAATTTTAATAATTATTAATATATACTTTTTTTATAAATATTCGTAAATTAATAATTAATAAAAAAGTTAATTTATATTTTAAGAATTAATCTTTAAATTTTTTTTTTATAATAATAGCTATTATAACGTAAGCTTTGTAATTATATACTGATAAATAACTTTATTAAAGCTTTAAATTAAATATTTTATCGCTGTTTTTATACGTTAGATTAATATAATATACCTTATATAAACTTTAATAAAAAACGTATTTAAAAGTACGGTTATATAAATATATCATACTTTTAAAGGTATATAAGATTAAGATTAAGAGTAACTTAATGCCATTCCGTATTACAATTAATTTCTTTTTAATTAAATCTTTTAAACGCTTTCTACCACTATTTTAAGCTTAAATATACGGTATAATAAACGTAAGTTTAATATAAGAAAATAATTAAAATATATTTCGAAGTTTATAACTTTTTAAGATTTCGTTATTATATTTAAATATTTTTAAATAAATATTATCTTAATTCTTTAAACTTCTTAAAAAAATATCGAAATATTATAATTAATATATTTTACTTTCGATTTTTAAGATAAATATTTCAAATATAACCTAAATATTTATCGGTAATAAATATGACATATAAAATCGATAACGACTTTTATCTTAATCGGAATACTCTTTTTTTTTAAAATTCGTAGTATATTTGCCTTGTAACTTTTATTTTATTTTATACTTAGTATTCGATAATTATAAAATCTTTTAAATAAATCTTTTTTCGTGTAAAAATTATAATTAAGCGATAGTTTTTAAGCTTTAATAATTTAATCGTAAACATTATATAATACCGTTACTTATACGTAGGAATTCTTTCGTTTATAAATTAATATTTTCTTTATAAATAATTAAAATTATATAAAATATTAATACGTTAATATTTTTAATACCGAATTACTTAAGTTTATTTATTAACGTAATAATTACCTGGTTATAATAATTCTAAATATAATTATTAATTCCTTTATTATTTAATTAATAAACTTTTTTTTGGAATTATTAAAATAATATTAAAATAATATTAAATTATATATAAAATCTTTATAATAAATTACGTTATATAAACGTTAGGTTCTTAAGTTTTTAAAACTTTAAAATAATACGTTTATTCTTATATATCTTTTAATTAAACCTAAAATTTTCCTTATATATATTTCGTTGCTTAAAATCGTTATTTTATAATTTAAGAACTTATTAATAAGGTTAAAAATATATCTCGTAAACTTTAAACTTAAAAAAAAAAAAATTCTTAAAAGATAAAACGTAACGTTTATACTATTACGTTAATTAAAAATAAAAAATATCTTAAAATTTCGTTTTATGTTTTTAAAAAATTTAAATATCTTTTAAATAACAAACCTTTTATAATCTTTAATACATTATCGATTTTTTTCCTTAAAAATTTATTAACGGAAATTCGGTTTTTAATATATCTTAATATCTAATCTTTAAAGCGGAAATTTATTAAAATCTTTATAAGAAATAAAAAATAATACTAGAATAATATATAATAAATACTTATATACGCTTTATAACGGATATCTTACGTATTTAACTTTTAACGCTCTCGTTTATTATTATTTCAGTTCGAATAAAAACTTTTACGGCCACCTCGTTTCGATTTACGGCCTGAGGTCCTTTTCCGCGATTAAAAATTAATATACTTAAACTTTTTAATTAAATTATTTTAATTAAAATCTTTTATAAATATTACATAAAACGTTAAAAACGTTACGTTAATATTTCTCCGTATAAGTTATAAATTAAATTTTTAATAATTTAAACAATTAACTGTTATATTTTAATAA
This sequence comes from Monosporascus sp. MG133, assembly GCA_004155925.1. Taxonomy (NCBI): domain Eukaryota; kingdom Fungi; phylum Ascomycota; class Sordariomycetes; order Xylariales; genus Monosporascus; species Monosporascus sp. MG133. The sequence continues at coordinate 74,915 of QJNX01000157.1, read as the reverse complement.
TCCATCGTATCGGTATTAATTTTAGCCTTATTTATTATTTAAAAAGTTATTATTTCAATCCTGATAATAAAAAATATTATTATTTATAAATTATTAATTTATAAAATCGTCGTTTTTATTTTTAATATATTATATCGTTATTTTTAAATTATAAATCCTTATTAATTTATAATTTATTTATTTAATTCTTTTTATTAATTTCGAAATTTGTTTTAATCGTTTATAATATTTTCGTTAAATATTAATTAAAAACCTATTATCGTATATTTTGCCGGGTTTAATTAGGTTAATGTATTATTTTCGTACATTCTTTTCTTTAAGAAGCTTATTTTTTAATCGTAAAATTGTTAACATTTTTACCGAAACTTTCGTATTTCTGGTTCTTATAAATATATACGGTAAATTCCTAAATATAAACTTATAGGCCTTCGGTTGTTATTTTGAACATACTTATTAAATAACCCGTTCGATCGGCCTTTTTAACGTATATAATTCCTTCGAAAAATATATTAATCGCTTATATCGTTTACGTTATTTAGCAATATCGTTTTTTCGAGTAAGAGATTATATCGGGTTTTATAGGTTTAATAGGCCGTGAAATATTTTAATTAAATCGAAATAATTTTATATATTAAACGATTACGTTTTAAATTTAAATTCGCCTTTAAAGTAATCTTAATTTTTAAGTGCCTTATAAATAATTAAGAACGTTAACGGTACGGTTATTATTATTATTATTATTAAAATATAATTTATATTATTTTAATAATAATTAATTAAATAATCATAATATAAATTAATTAAATTAAAATTTTAATTATTAGATATAAAAGATATTAATTATATCATATTAAATAGCTAATTACGTACGCTTTTATAACGCGGACTGATCTTTATAATAATTTAATTACGGAATATATATATATATAACGAACCTGTTATATATCTATTTAAAGGTATAAAGCAGTATCCGAAATAAGGTCTTAATTTATAAGTAATAATAGAACGAGGAATAATTTAATAGCTTGTTCGTTAAAATGATTTACGAACTTTTCACTTCATTAAAAAACGATGCTGTTAATTAAAGGCTTAAATCAATAGTTAAAAAGCGAAATTAAATAGGTGCTATTTATATAAAAAACTATTCGTTATATATCCATTTTTATTGAATAAATCTAAGGTCTCGGAGGGCTCAGGTAAGACAATTTGAATGCAAGTGCCAAACCGTTTCCAATAGATATGGTATTTAGATACTGCCTAATATTGGCACTGCAGTCTGATGGGTAAAAGTTGGAACTTGTCTTTGCAAGGTACTAGTACGCGTGCCATTACATTTACATAATGACAGGGTAGACGAGACACGCGAGCCCCAAGAGCCATGCTATCGACAAACGACCATCTAAATAACCAACCAATTAGTTTCAAAAAACCATCCGTTGGAACTTAAGCTTTTTCTCGTGAGTCCTCCCCTCCGCATTCCATCCAAAGCCTAGCCTAGTAGATTCTGGAACATACCCAGGTTCTTGACAGCCCCGGAGTCACGCTTCGCGCCAGAAGCGGGAGTGGTGGTAGGACTGGCAGTGCCAGTGGTGGTAGTAGTGACAGGAGGCAGGTTCTCCTCAGCCTTGAAGATCTGAATGAGCCCCGGGCCGCCGCAGAAGGTGCTGGGGTTGCCGGTGCAGGGCGAGTTGCAGTCGGTCTGGTTGGCGGCCCACTCGCCGCCGACGTAGGAGCCGCACCAGCACTGACTGCCGTTCTGGACGCCGGCGTACTTGTAGAAGCGGCGGTAGCACGTCTGCCAGCACTTGGGGATGCTCAGAGACGGGTCGCCGTTGGGGTTGAAGTTGATGTCGAGGATGGGCAGCTCCGGGTCCTCGACGTAGCAGCCCATGTCGGTCCAGGCCGTCGGCGAAGGGCCGAGGGTGGGCGCGGTGGTGGCCGGGCTGGTGGTAGTCGTGGTCGCGGTCGTCGTCGTTAGGGTCTGGTTTACTTTCGTCCATGTAATGACGCAGTATGAGTTCCAGTTGTACCACGGCTTGCAGTCGAGGCCGACGGATGGATTCCAACGACTGAACTCTTCTGGAGTAGCCCTGAAGTAGTCGCGTACCCACTCGCAAGACCGGTCGTCCTCGTTGTTGAACCAGTCGGCGCAGTCAGAGGTTGTCTCTGGGTCGTATGGAAGCAACGGATAGTCCGTGCAGCTTGCCTTGCGCGCAAGAAGCGCCAGCTCAACAAGAGACAGCAACAAAGAGGTCTTCATGATGACGATACAGGACTGGCACAGTAGGCAGCTGGAGTGGTGCAGGTGCAAGAAAACGAAAGACTGGCGACAAGAGGGTGAACTTGAAAAGAAAGAGACTCGACTCAATCAAAAACAACTTAGGCAGTCGGCGAGTGATGGACAGGTCTGCAGCCAGAAGCAGCACCAGCGACAACGGCAACAACTCTGGAACTGGGTCTACGGAGAGCACTGACACGGAGCATAGCCGATATTGGAGTTGCGCACCCAGTCCATGTCTCTTTGATTCGCTCGTCTCCCGCTCAGGTCTCGGCTCTCGAAGTACATACAGGTACCGATGCGAGGGTAGCAACTGGACTTGGAGGAACTCTTTGCCAGCAGCGTTGCCGATACTACGGTCAAGTGGGACGGTGGCGTGGAAAGCCGGAAGGATCAAATCCTTGTGTGGGGGGACTTGTATGTACTTCGATTTGTGGGCTTCGGTGTGATCTCATGATGCTGGGTGTGCCAAGACATGGAGTACGATTATTATACAAGTACAAGTGCATATAAGTACAGATACAAGCAATAACTTGATAGGGTCTAGAGCAGCCTTAGCGGGCCGGCGCCAACCCGAACTGGCAGGCTTGGCAGGGGCACAGCACTAGTGTATTCCATGCATGAGGCAAGGGCAAGGTAAAGGGAAATAAGTCTAAAAAGCTACCTAATAAACGGAGGGCATGGGTCTCAGCCTTGTGGGACCCGATTAGAGACCATTTCTCATCGAGATTCCCGCAGATTCCCCAGCCCTGTGAAGCCGAATTAGGAAGGTGATGCCCCTGAGAGAAATACTACCTACCGGCGCAACTCCCCTGCTAGTACAGCAATTACGGATATGTTGAAGTCACCTCGCCACCAACACGCGCAAATCCTTCAGGGAAGTACGAAGTAATTACGCTGTACGTGAAAAGTCGAACAAGCTTTGAACAAGTTCGCGATTGCGCTGTGCAAACTCCCTTGCAGGGAACGTATCCCCGCCTGTAGGAGAGCACCCGTCCGGTCACATGCAAATCCCCCATCTGATTGTCACCCTAATCAATTTCTTCGCCGCACCGAAACTCAACAACCTGGAAGTCTTGGCGCATCCCTCGCAGTTCCAGGATTGTGCCTTCAATAATTAGCAGAGTGAACATCATTCCATCATCAGTCGCTGATCTCCGAAGTTCCTGTTTCTGGCCAATTCGACCTCTGGAAGGGGCTCTCATCTGAGTCACCCAAACAAGCAAGCAGTCTGAAGCATCAATCACACCAAGAGTTCCGAACGCTTTCCCCTCTGCCCCGTCCCTTTTGGCCCCTGTCGTCGTCTGATCTAGCTCCACTCCAGATCTAGTCCAAGTCTTGGCGATAGGATTCAGGAATTAGATCGAACTCCCCGCACGACCATGACCATGACCACCGCTACCACTGCGACGTTCCACCCATTTCCCCACCTCTCATTCGAGCTCCGCGCTCGCATCTGGGAGCTGACGGTCGAGCCCCGCATCGTCGAGGTGCGCGTGGTCCACCATGACCCGAGCCCCGTCAAGGTGACCGAGCCAGACTCGTGGACGAACGAGTGGATGAAGAAGCGTCTGCCGCCGGTGCGTCACCTGCGCTCGCCCACCCCGGTCCCGGCCCAGCTGCAAACTTGCCGTGAGGCCCGCGAGCACCTGAGCAGGCACCCCTATAGTGGATACCAGAAAGCTTTTTCCGAGATCATGACGACGCCCTACGACGGGTTCGACCCTGTGCCCGAGGATGACCCGCAGGGTGAGCGGGACCGCTACGTCTGGCTCAACTTCGACGTCGACATGGTCTCGATCGGGAAGACGGATCTGCGCGACTTCCGGGCCATGGCCCATCAAGTCCGCCGGCTGCGGCTTGAGCGGTCTGTCTTCAGCGAGGTCTTTTCCTACACCGAGTCGGAGCTGATTGGCGACTTGTTTGCTAACCTCACCGAGATTCACCTGATCTGTCCGGAGGGTATGAGGTCGGGCTACAAGGTGACCGACGATATCTACTTTCCCTGCGGGCCCGAGAATTTGTACTTTGTCGACCCGGAAGAGATGGGCGGTAAGATGATGAGCAGCGTCAATCTGGATGCCATGATGGACAGGGAGTGCGAGGAGCTTGACGAGCCAGAAGAAGAGGGTTGAAAGAGGATTCTGACAGTCGTTGCCGGTGCTGCTGCTGCCGTAGTGGTGACTGATTACCCGCCTCGTGGACGGTAGCGATAACGGCGACAGATGAAGCGTGGTATATATAATGATTGTAGTCAATGAGTTGAATGGTTGTTCTGTTTAAATTCATAGATTGCTGTCTTTGATCGTCATCACAATCAAGGTAGCAACTTCCTGGCTGCTGTTGCTTGCCAATAACAAGAGACTGAGACTTGCAAAGCATCTCAGAGTCTAGTCATTCCAGGCAGATACCTTCCGCATTAACCAGGATGCCTTAGAGGAAAATAAAGCCTGTACGCCTGATTATTTTTCAAAAACACGTCTCTAAGAAATAAATAGGCTTACAGCACAAACTATCAGGCGTTGACTTTGACTTGCTTATGCCTCTCGACTGTTTGTGAATGCCTCTTTCGTTTTGCTACATGCCGTGTAAGCAGCGCTGATAGGTCTGCTATCGACGTTCAAGCTAGGTAAGCAGGTACAAACACACCCGCATGGTGCCCAATCAATTATGGAGGTTAAGGGGTGCAGACGCTGTCCGGTAGTCACCGGAGAATATGTATCAGCACAGATAAAGGAGAACTACTTGTCTTAGTTACATTTCCCTATGCAAAAGATCCACCCAGGCCGGTACAAGAGCGGAACAAGTTGAAGTAAGGTAAACAGCACAACTGCAATTAGATTAGAATACGTAAGTAGCACTGGATGCTGCTGATGACAGATAGTCATGTCTTCCAACATACATTAGAACCTCAGGGTACCAGATCTAATTACATTGTGACGAGAAGCAAAAAGAGTGGTCTCGAACCCGTTCTCATCTTCTTCCTATCTTGGATCAACTTTCGAGCTCTAACGTGCATGTAGTAGTGAGACTAAGGCAATCCACTTTGCCATCTGTGCTCCTAGACCAGTAATGTGCACGCACAGAGCAGGTGCGGTAAGATGATCGCTCAACGTCAAGGAAAGTGGTTGATTAGTGCTTCCGGCAACGGTTGGTCCGGTCACTGATGGTCTTGTACGACCTGAGCACCTGCCAGTGGTCCCTGGCGTGGTTGTTGGCTGCGGGGCCGCGATAGTAGGTGTTGAGCCAGTTGCGGACGCGGGTGCGGGTGTCGAGCGGGTTGAAGGGGTTGTTGATGGTGCCCTCCCAGTCGACCGTCTTCCACCGCGGTGTGTCCGGGTCGACGCCGGCGGGGGGCACCCAGGTGTCGCGATAGTAAGGGTTCGCGCCAAAGTCTTTCTCGACAATGGTGACGCCGGGAAGGGCGTTGCGGGCGGCGGGGATCAGGTGGCGGCCGTGGTCTGCGACGCGGGCCGTGGTGATCTTGGAGAGCGTGTCGTCCACGTTGCCGAAGGCTTGCGCACCGGCGGCCGCCCTCACGGCCGGCTTGTTGTAGTTGTCGTTAGTGATCTGGCCGATGCGGTAGATGAAGTCGTTGTGGTTGTTGCGCCCGTGCTTAACCGCCTTGTACCCCCTGAAGTTGTAGGGGGCCGCGTTGGCGTTTCTCCAGGTCCAGAGGCACTTCTTGGCCGTCTCGGTAGCGTCCAGAGAACCGTCGGGCCTGTTAACTGCCTGCGTCTGCCGGTTCATTCCCGGCTGCATGTTGCCTAAAAAGACCTGGAAGTCGTCGAAGTTGCATTGCCTGCGGCCCTGTCTCCCCCGGCAGGGAACCCAGTTGCCAATGCATCTGTTCTGTCTCCAGTTGCTGCACTGATAACCGATCTGCCGCTCACCCTCGGGGTTGTGCTGGTCGATGAGGTAGGCCTGGTAGAGCCAAACCCGCTCGAGGCAGTTTTGGTATCCTCCGGCCCACACGGCCGTGATGAGGAAGGAAAGAGTAAGGACGAAAGGAACCTTCATGATGCAGGCATGTGGTGGTAACGGACCAACGAAGAAAGAAGTTGAAGAAGAATTGACGAGCACGAGGGAGTCGAGGACGAGGGCCGAACTCGGCGGACAAACGAGAGACTTGTGCCCAGTCACTGCAGTGTCCAGTCCCAAGAGACAAGGAGCCTGAAGGACGAGTGCCTCGAAGGTTTGGATCAAAGACAGCAAAATAGAATCGTGATAATAGGTAATCCCGAGGAACTCCGCTTGGTCTACCACTAACACATGTAGATGTGCTCGGTTAGATAGGGGCGTTTACGACCGATCTGTCGTCGGTCCAGCCTCGATCAGCCAAGCCAAATTACCACCGGGCCGGGTATTCAAAATTACCTTGTACCTATTATACCTTGACATTTCCAATTCCTGCTTATGGTCGTTCTGTTTCCCCCTCGTAAAAAAACCCACGCTAAGCTACTATGTACAACCGGCATGCCCGTCTGACGTTACAGTCTGCCAAGACCCAAGGGTCTGCTCGGTTTCTACTGATGTAAGTGGGATTTGGATGTACTATACAATATCCATTCTGAATATCTCGCCTTACTAGGATGTTTAGGCCAGGGCTGAATTTCCACTGACCGACTGCTGAGGGGGCCGCTCATGTGTTTCCGGGTGGTGGAAAAAGTCATATACAAGTACTACCTTGCCGCATAGCCGCGTCTTGGCACCGGCGTGTCTTTCTCAATCAAGTAATCAGCCATGGGCCAGACTCTATTTCAGCGGCCATGCTTAGAGTAGTGCAGTACTACCCGACTGTATCCGAAGGATCTTTAGCCGTGCTCCACTGGGCTAGGGTCCTCGGCACTTTCAGGGGGTCGATCCCTTCGCTCTTGCCAAGTGCACCCTAAAGTCTATCGCCAATGCAACGTGAAACAGTACATCTGTGTACAACCAATACACTCCAGCCTAGTAGGTAAGGGCCGGCCGGAGAGCGGATGCGAGGTGCGGCGATGGCATCACGACGATCAAGCCATGTCAGTGCCGAGGCCAATCCTTCGTTTGAATCCTGGCAGCTGGATACGTATCTAGCTATGTACCAAAACATCATCTAGCTGGGCCATTTCTAGAGTTTCCATGTACTCGGGAGTTGTTGCGAACTATTAGCTGCCGGTTGTGGCCGGTTAAGTTCTCACGAGGTTGAGAAGGCTTGTTTTACTTTGCCTTCATATTTCCTCACTGACTGCTTACAAGCCAGTCTGTCCGCTCTCGTTTGCCTTCATCCTCCTTTTACCCCCTATTCTTCCTTTGTCACTCTTTTTTATACTCACCCTGTCTTGCATCATCGTCCATCCTCTGCGTGGTGCAAGACACTCTCTCACTTTGTCTCCTCTCCTTCCCGTGAGAACCTGCTGCACGGAGTTGTCTCGCCGTCCATCATGAAGGCTTCTCTCTGCGCCCTCGTGGCCGCGGGGGCAGCCGGGGCCTTGGCGTCCTCCAACCCCTCCTCTACCCTCTCACATTCCGTTGTCGACGTCCGGGAAACAGAGGATGAGCTCGACAAGTGGCTCTCAGCAGTGCAGGCCCAGCCTCTTGAGGCCCTCAAGTCATGCCCCATCTCATGCAGCAAGGCCGGTGAGGACCCCTGGTACCTGTTCCCGGATGCGTCCCAGTTGGCGTCCTGCAACGAGACCATGCTGCTCAACATGGTCGTCCAGATGGCCGAGGACAAGGACACGCCCACCGTCATTAGGGCATGCACAGCAGACTACGACACTTCAGGATCCATGAAGGTCGCCTTCGTGCCCGATGCGACCAAGGCATCCCTCTGCACCACCGCCAACAAGGTGCTAGATGAAGTCTCCATCTACATGCACCAGCCCGGCGAGGGTGGCGAGTTCTCGGTGGGCCATCTCCTGTCTGCTGGCCGCCAGGTCAAGAGCTATCTCACGTCCCAAAAGCCGTCATGCACCAACAACGCCATGGCCTTTGGCTACTCGCAATCGTCAGTCATCGGTCTCTTTGCCGGCGCTGAGGTGCACCAACACGGTGTGACATCAGATGTTCTTGACAAGTTCCTCAAGTATGCCCAGGACAAGTCCATCTTCAAGACCACCGTGGCGCAGCTGTGTGGAGCCAAGGACCGCGGTGCCGACTACAGCATCGGCATCGTGGCCAGCAGCGCCAAGAACCTCGACTTTGTCCAGGAGGCGGTCAAGACGTGGGCTGACGGCAAGTGTGTCTCCCAGGTGGATGCGGGCGAGGACTGGATGACTGTCACTCTGCGCGTTCCTGCTCCCGTGGAGGAGTTGTCCAAGAACGGCACCATCTCCAACGGCACCGCCAGCTCTCACCAGTCCACTCCTGGTGATATTTCTGCCGGGTTCGCCCGGCTCAGTCCCCGGGCCGACTGCAGGTTCATCACCGTGCAAGCGGGTGAGGGTTGCTATGCTGTGGCACAACGATGCGGAATTTCGCAGACTCAACTGCAAAATTTCAACCGCGCCAACCTGTGCAACTCGCTCGTCCTAGGCGAGCGTGTCTGCTGCAGCAGCGGCACCCTCCCCAGCACCCTGCCTCCCGGAAACGTGGACGGCACGTGTAAGACACGCCAGGTTGTGCTGGGTGACGACTGTGGCTCATTGGCCAACAAGTGTGTAAGTTCAAACTCCACTGGTTCCTCGTCGACTCCCCCTTGGCCCAGTCCTCTCGATCATGCAACCAAGACTAAAGAAACCAACGTACAGGGAATTTCTGGAGATGACTTTACCAAAGCGAATCCTCAGAGAGGCCTTTGCTCCAGCCTGGCTGAGGGTCAACACGTCTGCTGCAGCCAGGGCAAGCTGCCTGACCTGAGGCCCAAGAAGGACGCCGACGGCTACTGCGCCGTCTACCGCACCAAGGATGACGACAACTGCGCCAAGATCGCTGCGAGCCGCATGCTCAACGTGACCGAGCTCGAGAATTTCAACAAGAACACATGGGGCTGGAACGGCTGCAAGCTGCTCTATCCTGATTTCAACATGTGCGTCAGCGAGGGAGCTGCGCCCATGCCTGCTATTGTTCCTGTAAATGAAGAGATCTCTTTTGAGTCCAGTTAAATATCGAACCACCCTTATTACATGTACTGACATTCTTTGGTTCAGAACGCGGTATGTGGACCGACCATGAACGGCACCGTCCGACCCCCCGCAGGGACCAACATCAGCACGATGAACCCGTGCCCTCTCAACGTGTGCTGCAACATCTGGGGCCAGTGCGGTATGACCGACGACTTCTGTGTCGTTTCCAAGTCTGAGACTGGTGCTCCGGGTACTGCGGCTCCCGGCAAGCACGGATGCATCAGCAACTGCGGCAGAGACATCATCAAGGGCTCCGCGCCGGCAAAGAAGATCAAGCTTGGCTACTTTGAGGGCTGGAACTTCAACCGCGAGTGCTTGACCATGGATGCTAGCCAGATCAACACAGAGACCTACACCCACGTCCACTTCGCCTTCCCCAACGTCACGCGCGGCGACTTCCGCATTGAGATCACGGACCCGCTGGTGAAGGAGCAGTTTGAGTATTTCAAGAACCTCCAGGGTGTCAAGAAGATTGTTTCTCTGGGCGGCTGGGACTTCAGTGCTCTCCCTGGGACCTTCATGATTCTTCGAGAGGCCGCCCAGCCGGGCAACCGCGACATTTTCAAGCGGAACATTATCTCCTTTATCAACGAGCACAAGCTGGATGGCATCGATCTTGACTGGGAATACCCAGGTGCTCCTGACATCCCTGACATCCCCTCTGACAATCCGGTCAACGGTCTCAACTACTACAGGCTTCTGGCCAGCATCAAGGCCGAGGTGGGCAGCTCCAAGTCTGTCTCATTCGCGGCCCCGGCGTCGTTCTGGTACCTCCGGGCCTTCCCCATCAAGCAGATGGCTGAAGCTCTCGACTACATCGTCTTTATGACATATGATCTGCACGGCCAGTGGGACGCTGGTAATAAGTGGACCTCGCCTGGCTGCCCAACTGGCAACTGTCTGCGGTCGCATGTCAATGAGACTGAGACCAAGGATGCGCTCTCCATGATCACCAAGGCCGGTGCCCCCTCCAACAAGGTCCTCGTCGGTGTGTCCAGCTATGGACGGTCCTTCAAGATGGCCCAGGCCGGCTGCGATGGCGAGTCTTGCCTGTTTACGGGTGACAGCCGCAATTCACAGGCCGCCAAAGGCCGGTGCACGGACACGGCCGGCTACATCTCCAACGCCGAAATCAACGAAATCATCGCCGCAGGCAGGGACAACAAGCGCTACACGAAAGAAGGCTCTAATATCATGATATACGATAACACAGAATGGGTGGCCTGGATGGATGACGAAATGAAAGCGAAAAGAGCCGAGTTCTACGACTTGTACAACTTCCTGGGCACGACCGACTGGGCCGTCGACCTGCAGGACTGGTGGGACGGCTCGGGCAGCACCACCGACGACACCGAGGACAAGTTGATCTATGAAGAGTGGTCCCCTTGCACGGGCTCCTACACGACGCTCAAGCAGCTCGAGGACCGCAAGGGATCGATCCCGGCGCACTGCCTGGAGCAATATATCGTCGATGTGCAGGCCGCCGTTTTTGACGACGCGCTCAAGAAGTACAAGAAGCTCATCGACGACGGCTACGACAACAAGTTCTCCATCTGGGTGGGCTACGTCAAGGAACAGATCCCCGGCCAGATCAAGAATTTCATGGCCACCGACAAGGTCGACAAGTACTTCAAGTGCGGCGAGATGAAGACCGTCACCTGCTGCAACACGTGTCAGAACGCATGGTAAGTCGAACTTGAACTTTATTTTCTAGCACCCCCTGCAATGTATCATTCCCTACAAGGCATAGAATAGCTAAAAGGCTTTTAGGTGTGGCGTGGGATGCGAAAGATTTGATGGCTGTAAGAATGGCAAGCAGATGGTGCCCAGAGACAAGTGTCCCAAGGTCGAGACCGATCCCACGGGCTTTGGCGGCAACCACCCCAACACCACCTTCACACTGACCGACCGGGAGGGCTTCTTCAAGGACATTCTCGAGACGTGGGGCATCGAGGAGGAGTGGATCAAGTTCGACAAGCGCATGATGTCCCTCTCCAACGGCTGCCAGTACGCCGGCAAGGACGTTAACGACTGCATCGCCTGGAACAGCATCTTTTTCCACAATTTCCCCACCATGGACAGCGGCAAAGTGAAGATCCACAACCCCAAGGACATCATCAGCAAGGCCCTGCCCGACGCCCAGGGCCTGCTCGACCGGTACCGCGACATGAAGACGTTTGCGGAGTTCGAGCACGACATCGAGATGTCCGATCTCACCGACGCCGGCTCGCTGCCCGCCTTCGCCGTCGAGGAGGCTGTCGTGCAGATGGATAAGATCGTCGAGGAGGCCAAGGGGATTGAGAAGCGCCGGCGCGAGGAGTTCATCCTCAACATGATCATGGGCCTCCTCTTCTTCATCCCCTTTATCGGCCCCACCGGCGGTGGTGCCATCGCGACCGGCGTGCGCACCCTGATCCAGCTGATCGGCGTCGCTGGCGATGTCGGCATGGCCGTCTACAGCGTCGTCTCGGACCCGGACAACGCCTTCATGACCGTCTTCAGCACCCTCATGGGCGCCGGCTTCGGCCGCGGCGGCTTCCGGAGCGCCGCCAACTCGAGGCGTGGCATGAGCTCCATGGAGTACAACAGCCTCGGCAACGTCAAGCCCAAGCTCGATACGGTCAACAATCTCCGGGGTGGCATGTGCTCTCTCTAATAAAGGGAATGAAAAGAGGATATCCTTAAGAGCAAAGTACAAGTTGACCCGAGGACACAAATCGGGAATAGATGACTTAGATACAATATTTGTATGTGCCTGGAGGAACGAACGAGGAACAAGTGCCTGGAAGAACAAACAAGCAACAAGTTCTTCTGAAAGGTTCCTTACGGAGGTTCTACTCGCAAGCTAGGAAAAAACCGAAAATTTTACGATACCTACCCCACTCGTGATTTTCTCGCCCTTTAATAAATTCTTTCCCCGGTTGACAATTGCCCTACCAACAACTTCCTCTTAAATCAATACTTTAATTCTTCTACACTACAGTTCTGTCACGTACCAACCATAAAGAACGGCCTGGTGGGGGCGCGGGAGGTGCACCCTCAGCCAATCATATATATAGCCAAGGAACGGCGCTTAGCAGCGCTCGGCTGCTAGCTGGGGGGTACGTAGCGCACCCCATAAACGGAAAGGTCACCTACTGATCGGCACATACATGTTCCGTAGCTAGACTACCAAGAAGCTGAACGTGTCCTACAGCATACGCAGTTAGCCTTATACAACAACATAACTGATGTCCCCTATATCTGACAGTTAAAAGTCTTATTCGCTTAATTAGCGTTATATATCAATTAATCAGCTGTTACTTAAACGATATAAGCTGTACATTAATAATAATTATTTATATATTTTATTAGTTATAATGGTAATCGTATTATCGACGTTTTCTATTATTTATAAGGGAGCTAAGGACTAGGATTACTTTAAGGGGAAATTCCAGTTTAAGGCATACGTTTTTAAGATCTGGAACTATATTAATCCTAATTAGTTACGTCCGTAGCTTATTAAACTTATAAAACTCGATATAGCTTCTTACTTAAAAAAATAAGTCCGTTCTTTAATATAAATTAATACCTTATTCTTTATAGGAATTATCGGAAAAGTTAATTTTACGAATTAATTAACGAATATTTTTAAGATAACGACCGAAGGTAAATAAGCCTATAATTAGGAATATACGGTATATATTTATAAGGATCGGAAGTACGATATTTTTTGTAAGAATATTAACGACCTAACGAAATAAGTTTTGGAATCTATATCCCTAACGATCAAATAAACAAATTTTTTTTCCAGGAAAAAACCTATAAAAATAGTACGCTATGTTAGCTAAATCTGGTAAAGTATACGACGATAAGCTTATAATTAATACTTAACGGAAATATTGCGAAATATTAAAATAAGTTTCGAAATTTGTTAAAAAATTAAACGAATGGATCGGGACATAAAAAAAAATTATGGCCATAAAGTAACGATATAGAGTTCCAAAAACGAATACGATAATCGGATGGGTTAACGACCTATATATAATCGTAGCTTTTTTTTATAAAGTTTTGGAAAAAAATTTTAAATAACAAAGAAAGCCGAAATTAAAAGCGGTATACTTATTTACCAAAAGGTGGCTGTTAATTTTTTTAGATTATTAGGCCCAGAATTATTAACTATTTATATTACGAAACGTTAAAAAGGCGTTTCCGATGTTTTATAAGATTTTGGCGGATTTATTTAAACAGGACGATCCGGATCAGGATAAATCTAAGTTTACTGGCGCTCAGCCGCGTAATAAGGCCTTTAAACGAGGGTCGAAATAAGGTGGCCGTAAAAGCTAATATTCGGATTAAAGTATTAATAAACGAAAACGTTAAAAGTTGGACGTATAAAGTATCCGTTATAAAGTATATTTAAGTATCCTATATAAGTTAACTTAATATTATTATACGTTTTTTTAATAAAACTTTAATAAGATTTAAATTTAACGGAATAGTAAAAGTTATAGTTAAAAAGCGGATCGTTTTAAATTAATCTTTAAAGGAAAAAATCGACCGTTTATTAAAAAATTATAAATAAATTAATTATATAAAAGATAAATTAATTTCAAAAAAAATAAAACAAATTTTAATATGTTTTCTGATTTTTGATTAACGTAACTGTTACAGTACAGGAATAGGGGTTCCTGTCTTAGAGAAACCTGTCCTTGGAGCCTGGTACGGGCTCCAGGCGGATAAACTTCAGTTAAAGGAAAGCTTGGCTTTCCTTACCAAAAACAAAATGATCTAAATAATCTAAGTAATTTAACCAGATTATATAAATTACATAAATCTTAAACATATTTATAAAGTTCGAAATAAATATAAAACGAAATAATTTTTTATATAAATAATATTTATTTAATTTCGTTTTTTAGTTATTAATTTAAGTTTTTAATTAAAAATAATTATACCGCTTTTTAATTAAAAATAAATCCGCAAATTTTTTTAACGAATATTTTATTTATTATATTATTATTACTTATAAATTAAAACTTTAATTTCAGATATTAATAATATTTTTAAATAAATATATAATAAGTTCGTTATATTTTAATAATTATTTAATTAATAATTAACGAATAATTTAAGGCCTAATTAGGTACAAGTTTTTTTAAACTTAATAAAAACGATATTATTTAACGACGTTTAAAAAATAAATAACAGATTCGATTTCCGTTATTAGCCGGTAAAAAATTAATAACCAGATTAAATAATTTATCCTTTATCGAAATTTTTTTTTAATTAATTAATAATATAATACTTATAATTATTAAAGTTAGAAAATAAAAAAAGGTTTTTTTTTTTAATAATAACTTACTTTTACTTTTAAAAAAATTATCGAAATTTGATTTAAAAAGTTTAATTAAAAAAAAAGTCAAAAAAAAAACGTAATATAAAAATCGAAAAAAGAAAGGAAAAAAAGTTTATAACCGATAAACGATTAAATCTGGTAATTAAAAAAGTTATAAACTTTAAGAAAAAGAATGTTAAATTTACCCGATAACTGAAAAAAAAAATTTTATACCCTTTTTTAAAATTATTTTCCGTTTAAAAACTTTAATTCCTTTTTTATTCGGTCGAAACCCAAAAAAAATTATATCCTTTTCTGCTTATTACGAAATACTTAATATCAAAAGTTATAAATTAATTACCTTTAAACTTTATAATAGGTTTATTAATATAAAAGGATTTTTGGTTAAAATTAAATTTTACCTTTAATGGTACGAAACTTTTTTAACGGAAAATTATTAAAAGGTAATAACTATTTTTTAATTACTTATTAGAAAAATATTTAATTAATTCGAATTTATTTTTAAAAATTACTTAATAAATTTTTTCAGTAATTAGTTAAATATTACCAATTATATCTTTAATAATTACGATAATTTTAAAAAACGAATATAAATTTTATATAAAAATATAAGTAAATAATAATATACAGTTAAATAAATATATAAATTTTAACAAATTACGTTAATAACCGAATATATAATTAAATTTAACCGGTTAATAGTTATTTTTAAGTTACTTTAAGATATATTATTTTTCCCTTATTATAACGGTTTAAAACTTTAGGTTAAAAATAAAATATTTAAGGTACTTAAAACGGAACCCTTTAAAAATTATATGGATAAAATTATTATTTCCGACCGACGTACTTTTAATCGACATTTAAAGAAAAAAAATACCGGTAAACGAAATAACGACAGACGTTTTAATAATAAAAAGAAAATAAAAAATAAATCTTAAAAGAAAACTAATATTATTTTAACGAAATTTAAAAAAAATAAGTCTAAAATTAAATATTTTAATTATAACAAAAAGGGTTATTTTAAAAATAAGTATTATTTTTTAGCAAAAAAAGGAAACCTTTAAAAAGAAAGGATTTTTTAACTTAAAACAAAAATTCGTACGGCCGAACGAAATATAAATAATAAGGATAAGGATAAAAAGGAAATAAATTTTACTTCCGTCGATTAGGAATTTATTATTATTATGATTAATAAGATTAAAAATAAGGACCCAAATTATAAAAATTATACCATTTATAAAAATATTACGGCTAAAGTTTATAAATATTATCCAAAATAAATAGTTTTTAAAATAATTATTACGTTAAGATATATTTATTACTTCGACATATAAAAATATAAAATATACGACCAAAACGGTTAATTACCACAAAATTTCGATAATTATAAATAATTATTTTTAAAATATTATATTTCTTCCGAATATATAATATACCTAAAATCATTAATAGATAATTATAAATTTCTGTATTTTATTATTTATTATAATTATAACTATTTTATTTATTTACGCGCTAAAAAAATAACGACTTTTAGCTAAAATATAACGAAAAAACGTTTACCGAATTAAATAATAAATATAAATATATAAAGGTTTTCCGATATCCAAATTATCTTAAATTTTATTACTTATACCTTAAATTAAAACAAAACCAGAAGCCCATAACGCAAAAATATTTATATTATATATCAATATTATATAACAAATATAAGTTTTTAGCTATAAAAATATTTTTTTCAGAAATATACCTTTTTGATCCCATAATTCGCGAAAAATAGAACCTAAGGAAAAGCCAGAAGAAAATTGTTATTTTTAAATGCCAGTTCGGCAATAAAAAATGGTTTAAGTATATGAATAATTACTATATTAAGCTTATAATTAAGAAAATACGCGAATAAAAATACCTTTTAATTTTTAAGATATATCGGTTAAAAAATTATAAAAGTTTTCGAAAATAAGGTACCGAAAAGCCCTTATATATAAAACTTTATATAAGATAAAAAAAAAATACGGAATTAAATCGAAATTCTTATTTATTATAAAAACAAAACGTTTAATGCCATAATCGATTCCGGCATAAAAGGAAATTTTATTTCTTTTAAGGTAACCGAAAAATATTAAATCCTTTAAAAGTATAAATAATAATTATATAAGTTACGAATAATCGATAAAAATTTATCCATTTACGATAACGACCGAATTTTCCGAAAAATAAAGGAATTCGTAATTTACGTATAAGGATATTTAAAACGAATTACTTTTAATATTGCCGATATTTTAAAATATAATATCATTTTAAAAATATTATAATTTCGTTTTAATAACCCTTAAATTAACTAAAGAAAATAAATATCTTTATAAAATAATTCGGAAGAAAAATTTTATAAATTTATTATATAATTAAAAAAGCTAAAGTTTTTAACTTAATGATAATAATACTTCTTAAATACTAACGATTTAAAAAGCTATTTAAAAAACGAATTAGAAAAAAATAATTTAATTATAATTAATAAAATTATAAAATTTTTATCAAAAAAGGATATTACTTAAAGCTTTATTAAATTTATTATATAAACCTTAAAAAAATTAAAAATTTTAAAAAAAGTTATATTTAAAAATCCGAATTACCTGCAAAAATACTTAATTATAATAATACCAAAGATAGAAATGTTATAATACAGGAACAGGGGTTCCTGTCTTGGAGAAGCTAGCCTCCGGAATCTGGTATGGGCTCCTTACGGCTGATCCTCAGATAAGGAAAACTTGGCTTTCCCCGTACCAAAACATGGTAATCTGGTAAATCTGGTAAATCTGGAAGCAAATTTAATAAATCTTATAAATTTACGACATATTTATTAAATCCAGAATGGATATATAACGATTAATTTCCTATATAAATAATACTTAATTAATTTCGCTTTTTAATTATTAATTTAAATTTTAAAAAAATAATTATACCGTTTTTTAATTAAAGAAAAAGTTTAAAGATTTTTTTAATAAATACTTTATTTATTATATTATTATTATCTGTAAATTAAAAACCCCTATTTCGGATATTACTTATACCTCCAGGTAAAAATATAACAAATTCGTTATATTTTAATAATTCCTTAATTAATAACTAACGAATAATTTAAAACTTAATTAAATATAAACTTTTTTAAATTTAATAAAAATAATATTACAAAACAACGTTTAACAAATAAATAATATACTCGATTCCCGTTACTAATTAATAAAAAATTAATAACAAAATTATATAATTTACCCCTTATTAAAAAAGTTTTTTAATTAATCGACAATATAGCACCCGTAACGACCAGAGCTAAAGGACAAAAAAAATCTTCTTTCCAACAACAACCTACCCCTACCCCCAAAAAAATTATTAAAATCCAACCCGAAAAATCCGGTTAAAAAAAGAAAAAAGTTAAAAAAGAATCGGAAAAAAAAAAAAACTTACAACCGACGAACGATTCGACCTTATAACCGAAAAAGTTAAAAATTTCAAACAGGAAAATAACAAACTTATCCAACAACTAAAAAAACAACTTTTATGCTCTTTTTCGGAACCATTCCCCGTCCCAAAACCCTAACACCCCCCTTATTTAAAAAAAACCAAAAAGGAACTATATCCCCTCCTGCCTACCATAAAATATCTAACATTAAAAACTATAAGCTAATTACCTCCAAACCTTATAATAAATTTACGGATATAAAAGAATTTCTAATTAAAACCAGATTTTACCTTAAATAATACGAAAATTCCCTAACGGAAAAATACCAAAAAATAATAACCATTTCGTAACTATTTACTAAAAAAAATACTTAATTAATTCGAACCTATCCTTAAAGACTATCTAACAAATTACCCCGACAATTACCTAAATATTACCAATTACATTTTTAACGATTACGAAAACTTTTAAAAACGAATACAAACCTTATTCGGAAATATAAACAAATAATAACATATAATTAAGCAAATATACAAACTTAAACAGACCACGTTAATAGCCGAAAATATAACTAAGTTCAACCGTTTTGCAGCCATCTCCAAACTCCTACAGGATACATTATTTTTCCTTTATTATAACGGCTTAAAAAAGCAAGTTAAGGATAAAATATTTAAGGTACCTAAAACAAATCCCTTCGAAAACTATACAAACAAAACTATTATTACCGATTAACGCACTTTTAATTAATACCTTAAAAAAAAAGGTACCAGCAGACGATATAATAACAAACGTTTTAATAACAAAAAAAATAAAAAATAAATCCCAAAAAAAACTAACATTACTTCAACAAAATCTAAAAAAGATAAATCCAAAGTTAAATATTTCAACTATGGCAAAAAGAGCCATTTTAAAAACGAATATCACTTTTTAGCGAAAAAAAGGAACCCTTAAAAAAAAGAATTCCCCAACCCAAAAAAAATTCGTACGGCCGAACGAAATACAGATAACGAAAAAAAGGATAAAAAAAAATAAACGTTACTTCCGCTGATCAGAAATTTACTATTATTACAACCAACAGGGTCAAAAATAATAACCCAGATTATAAAAATTATATTATTTGCAAAAATATTACGGCCAGAACTTATAAATACTATCCAAAACGAATAATTTCCAAAATAACCATTACGTTAAAATACACTTATCACCTCGACATACAGAAATATAAAATATACGATCAAAACGGTTAATTACGAAAAAATTTCGGTAACCATAAATAATTATTTTCCGAACATTATATCCTTTTCGAATATATAATATATCCCAAATTACCAGCAAATAATTATAGGATTTTATATTTTACTATTTGCTATAATTATAATTATTTTATTTATTAACGAACCAAAAAAGATAATAACTTTTAGCTAAAATATAACGAAAAAACGTTTACAAAACCAGACGATAAATATAAATACATAAAAATTCCCTAATAACCAGATTACCTTAAATCTTATTACTTATATCCTAAATTAAAGTAAAATTAAAAAACTATAACGTAAAAATATTTATATTACGCGTTAATATTTTACGATAAATACGAATTCCTAATTATAGAAATACCCTTATCGAAAATTTACCCTTTTAACCTTATAATCCGTAAAATATAAAATTGCAGAAAAAATTAAAAAAAGATAATTATCTTTAAGTATTAATACGGCAACAAAAAATGGTTTAAATATATAGAAAACTATTATACAAAACATACAACCAGGAAAATACGCGAATAAAAACGCCTTTTAGCCCCTAAAACATATCAATCAAAAAATTATAAAGGCCTTCGAAAATAAAGCACCAAAAAACCCTTACATACAAAACTTTATATAAGGCGGAAAAAAAAAAAAAAAAAAATAAATACGGAATTAACTCGAAATTTTAATTTACTATAAAAATAAAATATTTAACGTTATAATTAACTCCGGAACAAAAAAAAACTTTATTTTTCCCAAAATAACCGAAAAATATTAAATCCCTTAAAAATATAAATAATAATTATATAAGTTACAAATAATTAATAAAAATTTATTTACTTACGATAACGGTTAAATTTTCCGAAAAATAAAAAAACTTATAATTTAAATATAAAAATATTTAAAACGGATTATTTTTAATATCGCCGACATCTTAAAATATAATATTATTTTAAAAATATTATAACTTTACTTTAGCAATTTACGGAATAATTAAAAAAAATATTTTTATGGAATAATTTTAAGGAAAAATTCCATAAAATTTATTACATAATTAAAAAACCCAAATTTTTAACCCAATATTAACAATACCTTTTAAATACCGACGATTAAAAAAATTTTTAAAAAATAAATCCGAAAAAAATTATTAAATCATAATTAATAAAATTATAAAATTCCCATTAAAAAAACATTACTTAGAACTTTATTAAATTTACCATATAAACTTTAAAAAAATTAAAACTTTTTAAAAAAATCTTTAACGAAACCTTAAAAAAAGTTATATTCAAAAATCCGAATTACTTATAAAATATCCAGTTATAATAATATTAAAAATAAAAAACGGCAAAATTAAAATCGATAAAAATAAAGATTTAATATACCGATAAATATATAATTATTAATAACTTAATAACATTATTATTAAAAATAAATATCCTCTAATATTAATAAAATTAAATAATTTATAACCTTAAACTTACTAAATAACTATTACCTAATTCGAATAATTAAAAACAAAAAATAAAAAACCGCTTTTAGGACTATTTATAAATATTACGAATATAAAGTTATACCATAAAAATTAACTAATACCCCAGTTAGCTTTTAGTACATACTTATTATTATTTTACGGAAGTTTTTAAATAAATTTATTTTCGTTTATTTAAATAATATTTTTATTTATTTAAAAACTTTAAAAAAGTGTAAAAAATACGCCGTTAAAATAATAAAAATATTTAAAAAAATTAACTTATTAATAAACGTTAAAAAAGCGTTTAAGATACCTAAAAATTAAAATTTTTAAATTTTATTATTACCCTTAAACAAATTTAAATCTAAAATTTCAAATTAAAAGTTATCAAAAATTAGCTGATTCCAAATAAAACTACCGTTATTAATATCCGTCAATTTTTGGGATTTACCGGCTATATACGACCCTTAATCCAGGATTACGGCAAACTTATTAACCCCTTAATTAAGCTTATTACTAAAAAATATATTAAGAAAAAATTCGAATTCTTAAAGGAAATAAAAAAAGTTTTTTAAAAGATTAAGAACAAAATTATTAACGCTTTAATAATTAAGTTATTAAATTATAACAAAAAAAAAGATTTAAAATAAACGCTTTAAATTACGTTTTAAAAATAATTTTAAAGTAATTAAAAAATAAAAAAAAATGGTATTTAATAACGTACTTTTTTAAAGCTTTTAAAAACGCAGAATTTAAATATTTTATTTATAACAAAAAATTATTAATAATTATTTTATTACTTAAGGAATAAAAATTATTATTTAATGGAACCAAAAAACTTTTTAAGATTTATTTAAATTATAAAAATTTAATTAAATTTATAATTATTTAAGAATTAAATAAACGATATAAAAATTAAATAATTTTTTTTTCCAAATTTAACTTTAAAATTTATTATATTAAGGGTAAGAAAAATATTTAAACGGATATTTTAAACCGAAAGAGAAATTAAAATTTAAAAGTTTTTCAGCGATATATATAAGTATTATATTAAAAAAATAAAAAAATAATATAATTATATATAACCTTAAAATAGTTTATTTTAAAAAAGTTAATTTAATTTAAAAACTTTTATAACCCGGAAAAATAAAAAAAATTAAATAATTAAAAGGGAATAATAAACGTTAGTTATTATTTCGTAATAAAATTTATATTTCCCGTTAATAATAAAAGGAATTCGTTAAAAAATTTTACGAAAACTTTTTATATAAATATTAAAAAATATTTAAAATTACTAAATAACTTTAAAAAAATTCGACTTTTTAAAATTCCGTTAAATAATTAAATAAGTAATTAAAAATTATAACGTTTATAATAAGGTAAAAATAACCTGTTATAAACCGTATAATTTATTATAACTTATAAATATACCTAAAAGAATATAAAATATTATAATTTAAAATTTTATTATTAATTTCCTTATATTAAAAAACCTTATAATTAAAATTAAATATAATATAATATAAGTAATTATTAACAGATTTACTAAATATAAATACTTTTTATTTTTAAAAAAAACCGTAATAATAAAATAATTAATTTACGTTTTTATTTAATATTATTTCGATAAATATAAAATATTAAAAAGGATTATTTTTAATCGAAATAAACTTTTTATATCAAAATTCGGTATTAATTTTTTTAAATAAATTAATATTAAGTTTAAGTTTTCGATAATTTATTACCTTTAAATAAATAATTAAATAAAACGATTAAATTAAACCTTAAAATAATATTTTCGAAATTATATTAATTATTAACAAAATAATTAAGTTAAATTTTTATTACTTATATAAATAACTTATAATATATCCGTTAACGAAAATATAAATATATTACTTTATAAAACTATATATAAATATAACGTAATAACTTAACGATTAAAATAATTAATACGTAAAATATTAATTATTATTACGATAACCTTATAAACGGAAATAATAATAATAAAAATTAAAACGATAAAAACCCGATTTTAAATTAAATTATAATTTTTTATAATAAAAAAAACCGAATATTATAATAAAAAAAATTAAAAAATTAATTTTAGCGAAAAAAAATAAAATTTATTTATTATATTAAAAATATAACGTAACGTTAAACCTTTTTTAAATTAAAACGAAAAAATTTAACGATAAACTTAATTTTAAAAAACTTAATCCGTTTAAAATTAAAAAAATTATTTTAAAAACTAACTATAAATTATTATTATCTCAAACTATAAAAATATATTTTATATTCCATATTTCCTTATTAAAACCAGCTCCAAAAAATGCCCCGTTTAAAAAAAACTTCGAAATCGAAAAAGGCGATAACGAATACGAAATCGAAAAAATACTGGATTTTAAAATAATTAAAAACGAAATCCAATACCTAATTAAATAAATAAATTACTTATTTAAAAATAATATATAAAAACCATATAAATATTTAACGAATATAATAAACCTAATTAAAAATTTTTATCGGCAAAATCCTAACCGACCGTTTTTAATCCAATTATAATCGTAAACAATAACGGTCCCATATCCAAATCCAAATCTAAAACGTTCCAACCGAAAAAAATAAATACCTCGACGGCAGCATCTATCTTAAAAATAAACCGCGTTTATTCCACCTTTACGCAACGTTATTTTTTTTTTAACTTTTTCCGTTTTTTTAATTAATTTAATTCGAAACTTTTTTTAATATTTTTATAACTTTTTTTTAAAAAAATCTTATTAAAAACGTAAACGTTTTAACCTTTTAATAAATTCTTTTTATTTTTCTTCTTACCGACGTCGTAATTCGTCTATTTTTTTTTTATAACTTCCTAATACTTTAAAAAGTTATTTTTAATTTTCTGCTACTTTTATTATAATCGTTATTAAGTTTCGATCATTTTTTTTAACGAATTTATAATTTTCGCGTTATAAAAAAACCTTTAATAACGCGTATATTAATTATAACTTAAATATTCTAACGAAAAAAAATAATCGGTTTCACCGAACCGAATATAATTAAAATAAAAAAATATTTTAATTCTAAAAATTCTAATTAAATTAATACGAATATTAAGAATATTACGCTAATTTTTACGTAACTCTTTTTTTCGTTTTTTTTCGACCTATTATAATAAAGTTAACTAAAAAATTACGGAAAATTTTTCCAACAAAATAAAAAAACTATTTACGGTTCTTATCTTTAAAATAAAAATTCTTAAAAAAAATAATATTACAATACAAAAATAAAGGTTCTTATTTTAAAAAAGTTAACCTCCAAAATCTAATATAAATTCCTTACGGTCAATCCTCGGATAAGGAAAATTTAACTTTCCCCGGACCAAAATATAATAATTTAATAAATCTAATAAATCTAAAAGCAAATCTAATAAATCCCACAAATCCACGATATACTTATTAAGTCCAGGATGGATATATAACGATCGATTTCCTATATAAATAATACCTAATTAGTTTCGCTCTTTAACTATTAATCTAAACTTTTAACCAAAAGTAATTATACCGTTTTTTAATTAAAGGAAAAATCCGCAAATCTTTTTAACGAACACCTTATTTATTATGCTATTATTACCTACAAATTAAGAACCCCCATTTCGGATACTGCTTATACCTCCAGGTGGAAGTATAACAGGTTCGTTACAAAAAAATAATAAAATTAAAATCGATAAAAACGGAAATTTAATATACCGACGGATACATAATTATTAATAATTAAACAATATTATTATTAAAAATAAATATCTTTTAACGTTAATAAATACCATAAAGGAAAATATTAATAAAGTTGAATAATTTATAACTTTAAACTTACCAGATAATTATTATTTAATCCGAATAATTAAAAGCGAAAATAAAAAATTACTTTTAAAGCCATTTATAAATATTACGAACATAAAATTATGCCATAAGGCTTAATTAATATTCCAGCTAACTTTTAATATATACTTACTATTATTTTACGGAAATTTTTAAATAAATTTATTTTCGTTTATTTGGACGATATTTTTATTTATTTAAAAATTTTAAAGGAATAAAAAAATATACCGTTTAAATACTAAAAACCTTTAAGAAAGTTAACTTATTAATAAATGTTAAAAAAAGCGTTTAATATATTTAAAAGCTAGATTTTTTAAATTTTATTATTATTATTAGACAAATTTAAATCCAAAAATTCAAATTAAAAGTTATTAAAAACTGGCCGATTTTAAATAAAGTTACCGTTATTAATATACGTTAATTTTTAAGATTTACTAATTATATATAACCTTTAATTTAAGATTACGGCAAACTTACCAGCCCTTTAATTAAATTTATTACTAAAAAATACGTTAAAAAAAATTCAAGCTTTCCGAAAAGTCTAAAAAAGCTTTCCAAAAAATTAAAGATAAAATTATTAACGCCCCGGTAATTAAATTACCAAACCATAACAAAAAAAAAACGACTTAAAATAAACGTTTTAAATTACGCATTTAAAATAATTTTAAAGTAACTAAAAAATAATAAAAATGGTACCCCGTAACGTACTTTTTTAAAGCTTTTAAAAACGTAAAACTTAAATATTTTATTTATAACAAAAAGTTGTTAATAATTATTTTAGTACTTAAGGAATAGGAATTATTTATTAATAAAATTAAGGATTTATTTAACATTTATTTAAACTATAAAAATTTTATTCGATTTATAATTACTTAAAAATTAAATAATTCTTTTGTTAAAGTTTAACTTTAAGATTTATTATATTAAAAGTAAAAAAAATATTTAAACGGATATTTTAAACCGAAAAAGAAATTACGACTTAAAAGTTTTTAAGAAATATATATAGGTATTATATCGTAAAAACGATAAAATAATATATTTATATATAACCTTAAAATAACTAACTTTAAAAAAATTAATCCAGTTTAAAAATTTTTACAACCCGGAAGAAAAAAAAAAATTGATAACTAAAAGGAAACGATAAGAATTAACTATTATTTCGCGGCAAAATTTATATCCCCCGTTAATAACAGAAGGAATTTGTTAAAAAATTTTACCAAAAATTTTTATATATATATTAAGGAATATTAAAAAATTATTAAATAACTTTAAGAAAAATACGATTTCTTAAAACTTTGCCAAATAATTAAACAAATAATTAAAGATTATAATATTTGTAATAAAATTAAGGCAGCCCGTTATAAGCCGTATGGTTTACTGTAACTTATAAATATATTTAATAAAATATGGAATATTATAATTTAGGATTTTATTACTGGTTTTTTTATATCGAAAAACCCCGTTATTTAAATTAAATGCGATACGGTATAAGTAATTATTAATAAACTTATTAAATATGGGTACTTTTTACCTTTTAAAAAAATTATAACGGTAAAATAATTAACGTACGTTTTTATTCGATATTATTTCGATAAAGACGGAATGTTAGAAAAAATTATTTTTGATTAAAATAAGCTTTTTATATTTAAATTCGGTACTAATTTTTTAAGTAAATTAATATTAAGCTTAAGTTTTTAATAATTTATTAATTTTAAATAAATGGATAAATAAAATGATTAAATTAAATTTTGGAATAATATTTTTAAAGTTACGTTAATTATTAGAAAAATAATTAAGTTAAATTTTTATTATTTGTATAAATAACTTATAATATATTTGTTAACGAAGATATGGGCGTATTACTTTATATAGCTATATATGGACATAATGCAGCAATTTAACGACCCGAATAATTAATACGTAAAATACCGGTTATTATCGTAATAGTTTTACGAACAAAAATTATGGTAACAAAAATTAAAACGGTATAAGCCCGACTTTAGATTAAACTGTAATTTTTATAATAAAGGATGGCCCAGTATTATAATAAAAAAAGAATTAAGGGATTAATTTTAATAAAAGGAAATAAAGTTTATTTGTTACGGCAAAAACAAAACGTAACGTTAAACTTTTTCCAGATTAAAACGAAAAGATTTAGTAATAAGTTCGATTTTAAAAAGCTTAGCTTTTGTAAAATCGAAAAAGTTATTTTAAAAATTAATTATAAATTATCATTACCTAAGATTATAAAAATATACCTTATGTTTTATATTTCCTTATTAGAACTAGCCTTAAAAGATACCCCGCTTAAAAAAGATTTCGAAATTAAAAAAGGCGATAACGAATACGAAATCGAAAAAATACTGGATTTTAAAATAGTTAAAAATAAAATCCAGTATCTGGTTAAATAGATAAATTACTTAGTTAAAGATAATATATAGGAATTATTTAAGTATTTAACGAATATAATAAATCTGGTTAAGGATTTTTACCGACAAAATTTTAACCGACCGTTTTTAATCCAGTTAAAGTCGTAAGCGATAACGGTTTTTTGCTTAAATCCAGCTTTTCAGTATTTTAACCGAAAAAAGTAAATGCTTTTATTATAATATTTATCTTAAAAATAAACCACGTTTGTTCTGCTTTTATAAGACGTTATT
This sequence comes from Monosporascus sp. MG133, assembly GCA_004155925.1. Classification (NCBI taxonomy): domain Eukaryota; kingdom Fungi; phylum Ascomycota; class Sordariomycetes; order Xylariales; genus Monosporascus; species Monosporascus sp. MG133. The sequence continues at coordinate 47,486 of QJNX01000157.1, read as the reverse complement.
TATTTTTTACTTTTTTTTAATTTTCTTATTAATTCCGTTCGAATCTTTTTTTTAAAATAGTAACGGCTTTTTTTTTTAAACTTTTTATTGGAAACGAAAACGTTTTAGTCGGTTAACGAATTTTTTCGTTTTCTTTTCGGCAAACTTTTAATACGTAACTAGAATATTCTTTATTTTGCGTTATTCCTTTTATAAACGGTTATATTTTTTCTTAATTTTCGATAAAAAGTTTATCTTTAATACGTTATACATTAAACGTTAGCGACGAATATAATAATTATAATTTGAAATGCTTATTACGTAAAAATATTCGGTTTCTTTAAAATAAATATAGGTCGAATAAAGAGTAATTTTAGAACCAAACTTTTTAATAGACTTTATACGATTAATACGAAATTCGTATTAATTTAAACGCGGTTTTTTTTCCTTTTTTAATTCGATTTGTTATGATAAAGTTAGTTAAAAAATTATCCTTTTAATAAAACGAAAAGGATATTTACGGTTTTTATTTTTGGGATAAATATTTTTAAAAAGGGAAAATAATATTATAGTATAAGAATAAAGTTTTTTATTTTGAAAAAACCTGTTTCTGGAACCTGGTACGGGCTTTAGGCGGATAAATTTCGGTTAAAAGAAAGTTTGGTTTTCTTTATTAAGAACAAAATGATTTAAGTGATTTAAGTAATTTAACCAGATTACATAAATTATATAAATTCCAGATATATTTATTAAGCTCGAGATAGATATATAACGGAACGATTTCCTATATAGATAGTACCTATTTAGTCTCGCTTTTTAGCTATTAATTTAAATTTTTAATTAAAGGTAATTATACCGCTTTTTAGTTAAGGGAAAAATCCGCAAATCTTTTTAACGAACATCCCATTTATTATGCTATTATTACCTGCAAATCAAAACCCCTATTTAGGATACTGATCATACTTCCAGGTAGATGTATGACAGGTTCGTTACAGTAACGTAATAAATATTTTGTTTTATTTTTTAAAAAGTTTTTCCATCCTGAATTCAAGATCGACGATATATATCTTTAACCTTATTAATAAGGTTTTAAACTGTAAATTAACCGTATAAGGTGACGGAGTATATGTAAGTAATAATTTCGTTCGGATTAAAAAGTATGGAAAAGTTAATATGTTATTTTAAAGTTTTAATAATACGAAAACGTTATAATTATACGACATAATGTATTACGAAAAGTTTGTATATAACTTAATATTATTTTAATAATTTTGAAAAAAAAGATATTAATAAGATAACCGAAGAATTAATAATTTTATTCGAAATAAGTATAATTAAGTAGTTATTACGTAAATAAATAAGTTTAATTAGTTCGTTATCGAAAATATTAACGTAATAGTTATTTATATAACTTTTATTACTTATAAACGAAACGTTAACTTATAAATGAAAAAATCCTTACGTATAAGTAACGGTATTATATAGTATTTAAAACTAGGTTATCTAAGCCCCGAAATAATCGTTTAATTATAGTCTTATATAAAAAAATCCGCCTTAAAGGTTTTATAATGGTCGAATAGTAAGTGTTACGGCCAGCATTGATATAGCATGGTAGCTAGTTTATTGGCGCTATAAACGAAGATTCTAAGCTGAAAAAAAAAAGAAAAAAAACGCAGAGCTGCAAAGTGCATAAAGATCTACAAATATCCCCACTCTTTATGTGGCAGGTGGCTAGTTCGTATGGCTGCTGTTAGCTCCATATGACGGTTGCCAGCCTTACGGTTTGATCACGGTTTGATCCTGGTGGCTGCCATCATATTACCCCCTTTTAGAAACTTATATACGATTAAAGAAAATATGCAAGTTTTTGTTAATTATAAATACTATTTTTTCCTTATTAATCCGGTTCCTACTTTCGCGGCTTTATTATTATCAGAATAGTTTTCGTTAATTTTGTCGGCAACCGTTATACGTATTTATTTTTATAAATAAACCGGTAATTTAAATATTTTAAAATATTCCGTATAAAACCGTTTTATTATAATTAAGGCATTTTTAAAATTAATTATAAAATATTATATTTCGTTAAAATCGTAATTTTTTTTTGCCTAATATTATAACTTTTTATAACGTCCGTTAAATTTTAATTATTCGATTTATTTTATTTCGAACTTTAATTTATTGTTATTGTTTTTAAATAATAATAATATTTAAATTTATTAAGATAATAAATTATAATCGATTTTACGTAATTAATCGATATAAAATGAATTAATTATTTTATAATTTAACGATAAATCGAAACCGAAATTATGTTTACGTTTTTTTAAAACCTTAAAAAATCTTATTTATTATAAATTTAAATAAATAATTAATATTTATATTATAAAATTTTTATTACGAAATAAAATCTTATTATTAATTTTAAATTTAATTAAATAATATTTTTTATTAATTTATACCGTTTAATATTATTATATTTTTAATATAATTTTTTTATAAACGTTTAAACGTTTTTAATGCGTTTAATAATTATTAATATCCGTTAAATTAATGCGGTTTTTATTATATTATATTTCAATTTAATAAAAATAAATTCCGGATATTTTTATTTAATATAACTTTTAACGGAATTATATTAATCGATAAATATTATAATAAATTATATATAAAATTTTATTCCGGTATATATGTATTTTAATTATCGTAATATTTATTAACATATAAACGGAAACGTTAATTTAATTTTTAAATTATAAATTTAATAATTTTTTAAATTTATAAATATAAAATATTTTCGTAATAATATTTTATACCGGTACATTTATTTTATTTAATTAAAAATTAAAAATTAAATTATTTTACGTTATTATTAATTTAAATAATAAATATTTTAAAAAAACGATATAAATTTTAATAATATTAAATTTATCGATAAATGTTTATATATAACTATAATTATGACGGTTTTTCGGTATATTCTTTCTATCGACGATAACGTAATTTTAAATATTATTCGGAATAAGAAAAAAATAAAAAGAATTCTGGAATTTTATTTCGAAACGTTTTATTCCGACGGTAATCGTAATAATTCCGGATATATTATCGGATATTTTATTTAAGCCGGAATTAAGTATATTTCCGTATTAATATTTTAATTATTTTATTTTAATTAAAATATACGAATATTTTAAATACGTAAATTTCGTAAATAAATACGCAACGGAAAGAAATACGGCCGTTAATTATTTTCTTATTTAAATTTTAAATTTTATTTTTATAACGGATAAAATCGATTAAATTAATATTTTACGGAATATTTTTAATTCGTACCTTAATCGGTATTTCGTTAATAATAATAAAAAAAAATTTAATTATTTTAATAAAGTTAAAACTTAAATTTTTTTTCGGACTTTAACGGTAAATAAATCGACCGTTTTTCGTAATAAGATATTTACGGTAACATTTTTTTATTAAGTCGATATTAAAAAATAATATCGAAATTAAAAAAAAGGGAATTTATCGGATTTAATACGTAAAAAAAACGCATTTATTTATAAAATATAATAAAGTTTAATAATTAATTATAATAAAAAAAAATTATTTTTAATGTTTAAGGTAATAATATTCGAAAATTTAAATTATAATAAACAATTTTCGGTCATAAATAAGATACGATTTTTCCATTAAGGTTATAATTTTCGAAAAATATTTTACGGGTTTTTATTTGTTATTCTTTTGTTATTACCAAACAATACCTTTAATCGCATTATAGAATACGTTTATTTTTATTTTAATTAATTAATTAGGTCGAAAGAAAATAAAAATTAGGGTTTCGTACGTAAACCGTTTTATTTTTTCGAAAGTCCGTTTTTGTTCGTATTTTATTACGAAAAAAAAATTTATAAATGCTTTAATAATTTAATTATATTATTTTTATAATAACAAAATATTTATATATAGTTATTAAATTTTATAAATAAACGGATTATAATACGGTTATTAAAGTTTTCGAATTTTTATTTTAAAATTATTTTAATTTTAACTGGAGCGATAAAAATACCGATATTTATTTTTATAATATTATTAAAATAATTTACTTTTTTAACGTTAAATTAAAGTTTTTTAATATTTCCTTAAAAGCTAACTTTATATAATTAATAAATAATTTTTTTATAATATTTTTAATATTTTTTTAGGCCGGAATAAATTAATATATTATCGGTATAAATATTTATATAATAAAATATTAATAAATGATTATTATTAAATAAGGTTTATTTTAAGTTTAAATAAAAATATTTTTTATTAAAACGTTTTTTAACGGATTTTAAATATTATTAAATATTCCGATTTAATAACGATACGAAATTTATAAAATATTTAAATAATATTAATTTTAATAAAATATTTAACGTTTCGATAATTAAATATAATATTATTAAATAAAAAGGTTAAAATAAAATAATTTTTTATATATTAATTTTTTAATAATAATCGATACAAAACCGGCATTCCGATAAATATAATTTTAGGACGAATAAAATTAAGACGGTATTTCTTTATATATATAATTCGATAAAGTTTATTTTTAATAATTTATTTACCATTTTTTTAACGGAAGGTATTAAACGGATATCCGATAAGTTAAAGGTTTTAAAACCGGTATCGGCCGGTTAAGTTTTAGAATTACGCTATACCTGTTCGGAAATTTAAAAAAATGTTAATTTTTTTTCGAAAAAAATCCTTTTAAGTAAATAAAGGGTTTTGGTAAAAATTTCCGGATTCGTTTTAGGTATTTTAAATTTTTATTTTCGGAAAAAGGAATTTTTTAATTATTATATATTTTTTATTTTTTAAAAAAATACTTTTTTAAAGTAACAGAAATTTATTTTATTATTTCGTACGAAAGTTAATTTTTAATTTATTTGTTAATAAAATAATAATTACGTTACTTTTAATAATTTTTATAACGGAAATAATTAATTTAATATTATATACGTCCGGTATATTTTTTCTATTTAATATATCCGATAAAATAATAAATACGGATATAAAAGTAAAATTATTTTTAGGTTTTCTTTATAAACGTCGGAAAATTTGGTATAATTTATTAGCCTTTTTTATAATATAGTTGTAATAATTAACGTTTTTTAAACTTTAAGGTTAACGTATCCATTTAATAAGTATCGGGTTAAAAGTTTAATTGCTGGTAAATATTTAGCCAAAATTAAAAGGTTATTAAATTAAATAATATTTTTTTTATAATATAATAATAAATTATATATTTTTTTCCATTTAAAACCAATAAAAATATCGTATCCGGTATTTATAATCTGGAAACTTTAATCGGAAAAACGTCGTTCGTTAATTTCGAATATTATAATTATTTAGGTTTTTATTTAGCCGGCGGATTATTTCCGGTAATTTTATAATTAAAATTTTTTTAACCGGATAATATAAACTTATAATTGTTTTTTTTGCTTATTTAATAAAAAAAGGTTAACGAGAAATCGGGTTTATATTCCGGTATTATAAAAAATGGTAACGTATAAATTAATTCTATTTGTTACGGCCAGCATTAATATAGCATGGTAGCTAGTTTATTGGCGCTATGAACGAAGATTTTAAGCTGAAGAAAAGAAGGAAAGAAACGTAAAGCCGTAAGGTGCGTAAAGATCTACAAATATCCCCGTTCTCTGTATGGCAGGTAGCTAGTTTATGTAGCAACTGGCTAGTTTATGTGGCAGCTGTCAGCTTTATATAACGGTTGCCAGCCTTGCGGTTTAATTCTGGTGGTTGCCGTTATATTACTTTTTCCTAGAAATTTATATACGATTAAAAAAAGTATGCAAGTTTTTGTTAATTATAAGTGCCGTTTTTTTTATTAATCCTGTTTTTATTTTTACGGCCTTATTATTATTAGGGTAGTTTTCGTTAATTTTGGCGGTAACCGTTACGTATATTTATTTTTATAAGTAAACCGGTAATTTAAATATTTTAAGGTATTCCGTATGGAACCGTTATATTACGATTAAAACGTTTTTAAATCTAATTACGGAATATTATATTTCGTCGGGATCGTAATTTTTTTATTTAATTTAATATTATAATTTTTATGGTATCCGTTAAATTTTAATTATTCGATTTATTTTATTTCGAATTTTAATTTACTGTTAATCTTTTTAAATAATAATAATATTTAAATTTATTAAAATAATAAATTATGGTTAATTTTACGTAACCGATAGGTATAAAATAAATTAATTATTTTATAATTTAATAACAAATCGAAAACAAAATTATATTTACGTTTTTTAAAAATTTTAAAATGTTTTATTTATTATAAATTTAAATAAATAATCGGTATTTACGTTACAAAATGTTTTTTAAGGAAAAGAATTTTATCGTTAATTTTAAAATCGATTAAACGACGTTTTTTATTAATTTATGCCGTTTAATATTTTTATATATTTAATACGTTTTTTTTTATAAACGTTTAAATATTTTTAATTTTTTTAATAATTATTAATATCCGTTAAATTAATTCGGTTTTTATTTTTATTATATTTAAATTTAATAAAAACGGGCTCCGGATATTTTTATTTAATATAATTTTTAACGGAATTATATTAATTAATAAATATTATAATAAATTATGCGCAAAATTTAATATTAATATATATATATTTTAATTATTTTAATATTTATTAATATAAAACCGTAAACGTTAATTTAATTTTTAATTCGTAAATTTGACAAGTTTTTAAATTTACGGATATAAAACGTTTTTATAACGATATTTTATACCGATAAATTTATTTAATTTAATTAAAAATTAAAAATAAAATTATTTGATATTATCGTTAATTTAAATAATAAATATTTTAAAAAAACGATATAAATATCGGTAATATCGGTTAATTAAAATTTTAATAATATTAAATTTTTTATTTAATAAAATTATTATAATTTTATTAAATTTATCGGTAAACGTTTCTATATAATTATAACCGTAATAATTTTTCGGTATATTTTTTCCGTTAATAATAACGTAATTTTAAATATTATTTAAAATAAAAAAAATTAAAAAGGTTTTAAGGTTTTATTTAAAACGTTTTATTCCGACGGTAATAATAATAATTGCGGATATATTATCGGATATTTTACTTAAACCTGAATTAAATATATTTCCGAATTAATATTTTAATTATTTTATTTTAATTAAAATACGTAAATATTTTAGGTACGTAAATTTTACGGATAAATACGGTACGAAAAAAAATACGGCCGTTAATTATTTTTTTAGGTATTATTAATTTATTAATTTTTTTTTAAAATTTTACGTTTCGTTTTCGTAACGAATAAGGTTAAATAAGTTAATATTTTACGGAATATTTTTAATGCGGATTTTAGTCGGTATTTTATTAATAATAACGATAAGAAAATTTAATTATTTTGGTAGGATTAAGATTTGGGTTTTTTTTTTCGGGCCTTAATAATAAATAAATTAACCGTTTTTCGTAATAAGATAGTTACGGCGATATTTTTTTTATTAAATCGATATTAAAAGGTAATATCGAAATTAAAAAAAAGTTAACTTATCGGATTTAATACGTAAAAAAACGTATTTATTTATAAAATTTAATAAAATTTAAAGTAATAATATTCGAAAGTTTAAATGATAATAAGTAATTTTGAATTTTAAATAAAATATATTTTTTTTATTAAGATTATAATTTTCGAAAAATATTTTATTAATTTTTATTCGTTATTTTTTTATTATTATTAAATAATATTTCCTGTTACGTTATAAAAGACGTTTATTTTCATTTTAATTAATTAATTAGGTTAAAAAAATAAAAATTAAGATTTCGTAAATAAATTATTTTATTTTTTCGAAAATTCGTTTTTATTCAGATTTTATTCCGAAAAAAAGTTTTTTTTTAATAAATAATTTAATAATTTAATTATACTGTTTTTATAATAATAAAATATTTATACGTAATTATAAAGTTTTATAAATAAACGGATTATAATATAATTATTAAAATTTTTAAATTCTTATTTTTAAATTATTTTAATTTTAATTAAATCGATAAATATATTTATAACGGTTTTTATAATAATATTAAAATAATTTATTTTTTTAACTTCAAACCGGAATTTTTTAATATTTTTTTAAAGGTTAATTTTATGTAACCGGTAAATAGTTTTTTCGTAATATTTTTAAGATTTTTTTTAAAGCCGAAATAAATTAAGATATTATCGGTATAAATATTTACGTAATAATTAAAAAATTTATATAATTAGGTATTAATAAACGATTATTATTAAATAAAATTTATTTTAAGTTTAAATAAAAATATTTTTTATTAAAACGTTTTTTAACAGATTTTAAATATTATTAAATATTCCGATTTAATAACGATACGAAATTTATAAAACGTTTAAATAATATTAATTTTAATAAAATATTTAATATTCCGATAATTAAAAATAATACCGTTAAATAAAAAAATTAAAATAAAATAATTTTTTAAGTATTAATTTTTGTAACGGTAATTAATATAAAACCGGTATTTTAATAAATATAATTTTAAGGTAAATAAAATTAAAACGGTATTTTTTTATATATATAATTTAATAAAATTTATTTTTAATAATATAGTTAATTTTTTTTTAACGGAAAATATTAAACGGATATCCGGTAAATTAAAAGTTTTAAGATATATATCGGCCGATTAAGTTTTAAAATTACGTTATAATTAAATCAGAAATTTAAAAAAAATATTAATTTTTTTTTCGAAATTCTTTTTTTAAATAAGTAAAAAGTTTTAATAAAAATTTCCGGATTCGTTTTATATATTTTAACTTTTCATTTCCGGAAAAAAAACTTTTTTAATCGTTATATATTTTTTATTTTTATAAAACGATTAACGTTATGAAATTTAATTTTTTATTTTTTAAAAAAAAAAGATTTTTAAGGTAATAAAAGTTTAATTTATCGTTCCGTATAAAAGTTAATTTTTAATTTATTCGTTAGTAAAACGATAATTACGTTGTTTTAGGTAATTTTTATAACGGAAATAATCGGTTTAATATTATATACGTTTAATATATGTTTTTTAATATATTTAACGGAATAATAAATATAAATATGAAAATACAATTATTTTTGGATTTTTTTTATAAACGTTAAAGAATTTAATATTATTTATTAGTTTTTTTTAAATACAGTTACCGTAATTAACGTTTTTTTAAATTTTAAAATTAACGTATTCGTTTAATAAATTGCGGATTAAAAATTTAATTACTGGTAAAAATTTAATTAAAATTAAAAAATCGTTAAATTAAATAATATTTTTATTTTTATAATTTAATAATAAGCCGTATATTTCTATTTAATTAAAACCGATAAAAATATTATATCCGGTATTTATAATTTAAAAGATTTAATTAAAAAAATATCGTTTATTAATTTTAAACATTATAATTATTTAAATTTTTATTTAATCGGTAAATTATTTCCGGTAATTTTATGATTAAATTAATTTTTTTAATTAAATAACATAAATTTATAATCGTTTTTTATTTATTTCATAAAAAGAAATTAACGAAAAATTAAATTTATATTCCGGTATTATAAAAAACGGTAATATATAAATTAATTTTATTTATTTATATTTACGTAATTTTAATAGAAATTATATATTTTTTAAAGTTATTTATTGCCGTTATTATTAATAAAAAAATTATCGAAAAACTTTCCGATAATCTCATTTTTTTTCGATTTATTAAAATTAAATAAATTTATTTTTATTTTTATTATAATAATCTTTTCTTTTATTAAAATAATTATTAATTTTATATCCCGTTTTTTTATAATTAAAATGTGTTTTAATTTTTTAATAAATTTATTTTTCGATTTCCGATAAAACTTTATTAATATTATTTAAAGTTTTCGATTTTTTAAGATTATTATTCGGCCGGAATTCTTTATTTTTATTTTTTGGTTTATTATTATTAAAGTTATATAGTTAAAGTTTACGTTTTTATTAACGTTTTTTATAAGCGAATTAATTATTATAAATGATAATAACGATATAGTTATAAAATCTTTCGTAAATAATATTAAAATTACGGTTATTTTTAAAAAAACGTAAATTAAAATTTAAGGAAATATATTTTTATGCAAGGTTGATATAGGTTCAAGCCTTATTTTCCAGGCTAAGCCAAATATATAAAAAATTATTATACATATAATCTATACGATAAATATTATACCCAGTATCTTCGAATACGATGACTAATTAATAGTTTTTACGGTTAAGATAAATTATATACCTTATGTAACGAACCTGTCATACATCCACCTGGAGGTATAAGCAGTATCCGAAATAGGGGTTCTTGATTTATAGGTAACAATAGCATAATAAATAGGATGTTCGTTAAAAAGATTTGCGGATTTTTCCTTTAATCGGAAAACGGTACAGTTACCTTTAAGTAAAGATTTAAATTGATAACTAAAAAGCGAAATTAAATAAGTATTATTTACAGAAGAAACCGTTAGTTCATATATATATATATATATCCCTTTTGGATTTAATAAGTATATCGTAAATCTGTAGGATTTGTTAAATCTACTTCCAGATCCACCAGATCCTTTAAATTACCATATTTTGGCGTAAGGAAAGCTAAATTTTTTTCGCCCGAAAATTAACCGTAAGAAGCTTATATCAGGTTCCGGAAGCCGGTTTCTTTAAGATAGAAACCTTTATTCTTATATTATAATATTATTTCCCTTTTTTAAGGATTTTTATCTTAAAGATAAAAATCGTAAATAGCCTTTTTATTTTATTAAAGGGGTTTTCCGTAATTTTTTAATTAATTTTATTATAATAAATAAAAAAGACAAGCAAAAAAGATAATTCCGTAAGAATTAGCGCAATATTTATAATATTCGCATTAATTTAATTAAAACTTTTAGAATTAAAGCTTTTTTTTGTTTTAATTATATTCGGTTCGATTAAACCGATTATTATTTTTTGGAATATTTAAGTTCTAATTAATATATGCGTTATTAATGTTTTTTTTATAACGCGGAAATTATAAATTCGTTAAAGAAAATAAATAAAACTTAATAACGATTATAATAAAAATAACAGAAGGTTAAAGATAACTTCCTGAAGTATTAAAAAATCGTAAAAAGAAAGTTAAATAAATTATGATACCGATAAAAAGAAAAATTAAAAGAATTTATTAAAAAATTAAAACGTTTACGTTTTTAATAAGGCTTTTTTTTTAAAAAAGCTTTAAAAATGTTAAAAAAGGGTTGGAATTAAATTAATTAAAAAAATGGGAAAAATTAAAAAAAAAATATTATATAAAAACAAAATAAACGCAGTTAATTTTTAAAATAAATATCGCGGTAAAAACGTTTATTTTTTTCGGCTGGAACGTTTTAAATTTGGATTTGGGTATAAAACCGTTATCGTTTACGATTTTGGCTGGATTAAAGATAGTCGGTTAAGATTTTGCCGGTAAAAATTTTTAACCAGATTTATCGTATTCGTTAAATATTTAAATAATTTTTATATATTATTTTTAAGTAAATAATTTATTTATTTAATTAAATATTAGATTTTGTTTTTAATTATTTTAAAGTCCAGTATTTTTTCGATTTCGTATTTATTATCGTTTTTTTCGATTTTAAGGTTTTTTTTCGAATAAAGTATTTTTTAGGGCTGGTTTTAATAAGAAAATATGGAATATAGAATATATTTTTATAATTTTGGGTAATAATAATTAATAATTAGTTTTTAAAATAATTTTTTTAATTTTAAATAAATTAAATTTTTTAAAATTAAATTTATTATTAAACTTTTTTGTTTTAATCTAGGAAAGATTCGACGTCGCGTTTTATTTTTGGCGTAATAAATAAATTTTATTTTCTTTTGTTAAAATTAGTTCTTTTATTTTTTTATTATAATATTAAGTTATTTTTTGTTATAAAAATTATAATTTAATTTGAAATTAAGTTTATATTATTTTAATTTTTGTTATTATTATTTTTGGTCGTAAAGTTACGGTAATAATAATTAATAATTTACGTATCGATTATTTTAATTATTAGGTTATTATGTCGTATTTATATATAATTATATAAAATAATACGTTTATATTTTCGTTAATAAACGTATTATAAGTTATTTATGCAAGTAATAAATATTTAATTTAATTATTTTATTAAAAATTAACATAATTTCGAAAATATTATTTTAAGATTTAATTTAATCGCTTTATATATTTATCCGTTTAAAGATAATAAATTATCGAAAATTTGAATTTAATACCGATTTATTTGAAAAAATTGGTACCAAATTTGGATATAAAAAGTTTATTTTACTTAAAAATAATTTTTTTGGTATTCCGTATTTATCGAAATAATACCGAATAAAAGCGTAAGTTAGCTGTTTTACCGTTATAATTCCTTTAAAAAATAAGAAATACCCATATTTAATAAGTTTATTAATAATTACCTATACCATATCGTACTTAATTTTAATAATAAAATTTTTCGATATTAGGAAATTAATAATAAAATTTTAAGTTATAATATTTTACGTTTTATTAAATATATTTATAAGTTGTAATAAATTATCCGGCTTATAACGGGCGGTTTTTATCTTATTATAAACGTTATAATCTTTAATTATTTATTTAATCGTTTAACGGAATTTTGGAAAGTCGTATTTTTCTTAGAGTTATTTAGTAGTTTTAAGTATTTTCTAGTGTTTGTATAAAGGGTTTTCGTAAAATTTTTTAATAAATTTTTTTTATTGTTAACGAAAGATATAAATTTTACCGCGAAATAATAATTGGTTTTTGTTATTTCTCTTTAATGATTTAATTTTCTTTAATTTCTTTTTAAATTATAAAAGTTTTTAAATTAAGTTAATTTTTTGGAATCGGCTATTTTAAGGTTATATATAACTATATTATCTTATCGTCCTTATAATATAGTACCTATATATATCGTTTAAAAATTTTTAAGTTATAATTTTTTTCCGGTTTAATATATCCGTTTAAATGTTTTTTTTGCCTTTAATATAATATATTTTAAAGTTAAATTTAGATTAAAAAAACCATTTAATTGTTATGGCGTTTATTTAATTTTTAGGTAGTTATAAATTTGGTTAAATTTTTATAATTTAAATAAATATCGAATAGTTTTTTGATTTTATTAAGGAATAATTTTTATTCTTTAAATATTAAAATAATCGCTAGTAACTCCTTATCGTAAATAAAATATTTAAATTTTATGTTTTTAAAAGCTTTAAAAAAGTACGTTATTAAATATTACTTTTTATTACTTTTTAATTACTTTAAAATTACTTTAAGGATATAATTTAAAACGTTTATTTTAAATTGTTTTTTTTTATTATGGTTTGGTAACTTAATTACCGGAATATTAACGATTTTGTCCTTAATTTTTTGAAAAGTTTTTTTTGCTTTTTTTAGAAGCTTAAATTCTTTTTTAACGTAGTCCTTAATAATAAGTTTAATTAAAGGCCTAGCGAATTTGTTATAATTTTGGACTAAAGGTTATATATAGCCGGTAAATTCCAAAAATTAACAAATGTTAATAATAATAACTTTATCTGGAATAAATTAACTTTTAACTATTTTTAATTTGGAATTTTGGATTTAAACTTATTTAAAAGTAATAATAAAATTTCAAAAATTTAATTTTTGGATATATTAAATATTCTTTTTAACGTTTATTAATAAATTAGTTTTTTTAAGGGCCTTTAATATTTAAACAATATATTTCTTATATTCCTTTAAAGTTTTTAAATAAATAGAAATATCGTCTAAATAAACCAAAATAAATTTATTTAAAAGTTTCCGTAAAATAATAATAAATATATATTAAAAACTGTTTAAAGTATTAATTAATCCTTATAATATAACTTTATATTCGTAATATCCATACATAATTTTAAAAGCGATTTTTTATTTTTTGCTTTTAGTTATTCGAATTAGGTAATAATCGTTTAATAAATTTAAGGTTATAAATTATATAATTTTGCTAATATTTTTCCTTATAATATTTATTAACGTTAAAAAATATTTATTTTTAATAATACTATTATTAAGCTGTTTATAATCGTAAATTCGTCGGTATATTAAATTTTTATTTTTATCGATCCAGATTTTACCATTTTTTATTTTTGGTATTATTATAATTAGATACCCTATAGGTAATTCGGATTTTTAAATATAATTTTTTTGGGGGTTTTTTTGGAAAATTTTTTAAAAAACCTTAATTTTCTTAAAGTTTATATAATAAATTTAATAAAGTTTTAAATAGTATTTTTTTAATGGGAATTTTGTAATTTTATTAATTATAATTAAGCAATTTTTTTCGGCTTCGTTTTTTAAACAGTTTTTTAAACCGTCGATATTTAAAAAGTATTATCGTTATTAAGTTAAAAGTTTTGGCTTTTTTAATTATATAACAAATTTTATGGAATTCTTTTTTAAAATTATTCCATAAAAATATTTACTTTTTTTAATTAATCCGTAAATTATTAAAACGAAATTATGGCATTCCCAAAATAATGTTATACCTTAAAATGTCGGCAATATCGAAAACGATCCGTTTAAAATATTTTTATATTTAAATTACGAATTTTTTAGTTTTTCGGAAAATTTAACTGTTATCGTAAATAAATAAACTTTTATTAATTATACGTAATTTATATAATTATTATTTATATTTTTAAAAGATTCGGTATCGTTTAATTATCTTAAGGGAAATAAAATTTCCTTTTGTTCCGGAATTAATTATAACGTTAAATTTTTTTTATAGTAAATAAAGATTTCGATTTAATTCCGTATTGCTTTTTTTACCTTATATAAAGTTTTATATATAAGGGCTTTTCGGTACCTTACTTCCGAAAGCCTTTATAATTTTTTAATTAATACGTTTTAAGAATTAAAAGACATTTTTATTCGCGTACCTTTTTAAATGCATATTTAATATAATAGTTATTTATATACTTAAGTTATTTTCTGTTATCAAACTGGTATTTAAAGATAATTATTTTTTTTCTGGTTTTTTCTTGGATTTTATATTTTATGAATTATGGGATTAAAAAAATAAATTTCCGAAAAGGATATTTCCATAGCTAAAAAATTATATTTATCGTACGGTATTAGTACATAATATAAATATTTTTACGTTATAGCTTTTTAGTTTTATTCTGATTTAGGATATAAGTAATAAAATTTAAAATAATCTGGCCATCGTAAAACTTTTATACATTTGCATTTATTATCGGGTTTTATAAACATTTTTTTATTATATCCGGGTTAAAAATCGTTATTTTTTTAATTCGTTAATAAATAAGGTAATTATAATTATAATAAATAATAAAATACATAAATTTATAATTATCTTCTAAAGATTTTAAATATATTATATATTCCGGAAAATTGTAATATTTAAAAGATAATTACCTATAATTATCGAAATTCTTTCGTAATTAACCGTTTTGGTTATATATTTTATACTTTTATATGTCGAAATAATAAATATATTCTAACATAATGGTTATTTTAGAACTTATTCATCCTGAATAATATTTGTAAGTTTTGGCCGTAATATTTTTGTAAATAATATAATTTTTACTATCTAGGTCGTTATTTTTAACCTTACTGGTCGTAATAATAATAAATTTTTAATTAACGGAAATAACGTTTATTTTTTTTTTATCCTTATTTTCGTTATTTATATTTCGTTCGGCCGCGCGAACCTTTTTTTTGGGCTGGAAAATTTTATCTTTCTGAAAATTTTTTTGGAAATTTCCTTTTTTCAATAAAAAGTAATATTCGTTTTTAAAATAACCCTTTTTACTATAATTAAAACATTTAACTTTAAACTAATTTTTTTTAAATTCCGTTAAAATAATACTGGCTTTTTTTTAAAATTTATTTTTGGTTTTTTTTTTGCTATTAAAACGTTTGTCGTTATTTCGTTTACCGGTACCTTTTTTCTTAAGGTATCGATTAATAGTACGTCGATCGGTAATAATAATTTTATCGGTATAATTTTCGAAAAAATTTATTTTAAGTACCTTAAATATTTCGTTTTTAATTTACTTTTTTAGGCCGTTATAATAAAAAAAATAATATATTTTATAAGAATTTAAAAATAACCGTAAGTTAATTAAATTCGGTCGTATATTTAATTATTAAAATAGTTTACTTAAGTTTATATATTTACTTAACCGTATATTATTATTGATTTATATTTCCGTATAAGGTTTATATTCGTTTTTTAAAATTATTATAATTACTAAAAATATAATTAATAATATTTAGGTAATCGTTAAAAAAGTTTATTAAGTAATTTTTAAAAATAAGTTCGAATTAATTAAATATTTTTCTAGCAAATAATTAAAAAATAATTATTACCTTTTAATAATTTTCCGTTAAAAAATTTTTATATTACTTAAAATAAAATCTAATTTCGATTAAAAATCTTTCCATATCCGTAAATTTATCATAAGGTTTGGAAATAATGGATTTATATATGCAAGGTAAAGTGTTATTAATAAGGTATCAAAGCTATATACAAGCTGACGCCTGGTCCACGACAGTAAGTACATACATGCACCGTCGTCGTCTAAACACGCGACGCGTCCAAATACATACATACACGACTAGCAATACGACGCGACCGGAGGACACATTCCAAAAACCGTACCCAAGGGGGGCCGGATGAAAAACCGTATAGGGGTCATAGCCACGGTGACAAACAAATAGTACATGCACGATTGATTGGTTCCAGAGCCCCACCGCTCCAACGCCCCAACCACTAGTTCCAAATAGTCGCCAGCCACAAACGCAGGAGCCGAAGCTCCCAAATGGTCCATGCACTGAGCTTGGCGCCACCCAGAGCACGTTGTCCCAAGCTGGATTCGAACCAGCCGTCCTGTCGCAAGCTGAGGTTCCCCAAGCCTGCAGCAAGCGCGCGAAAAAAGGACACCCAGGCTCGAGACCACTGAGCCATTGGGACACCACTTAGCCATTGGGACATAATGGATTTATAACTTTTAATAATAAATATTCCATAATAAGCAGAAAAAGGTATAATTTTTTTTCGTTTTTAACCAAATAAAAAAAAGGTTAAAATTCGTAAATAAGGCGTAAGTATTTTAAAAAAAGAAACCGGGATTTTAAATAAAATACGGAAGTTTTCTTTTTTAATTATCGGATAAATTTAACGTTTTTTTTTAAGGTTTATAACCTCCTTAATAACGAAATTTAATTACTTATCGGTTATAAATTCCTTTTCTTTTCCTTTTTTAACTTTTGTGTTAAATTTTTCCTTAACCTTCTTCTTTTCCTTTTAATTAAACTTTTTAACTTAAATTTCGATAATTTCCTTTATCTTTTTAAAAGCGGAAGTAAATTATTATTATTAAGAAAAAAAAAGAAGGCTTTTCCTAACCCCTGGTTCTGGTGGTTACTGGTACCATATTGTCGATTAATTAAAGAATTTTTTTAATAAAAAATAAATCGTTTAATTTAATTATTAATCTTTTATTAATTAATAACGGAAATCGAATATATTATTTATTTATTAAACGTCGTTTTATAATATTGTTTTTATTACGTTTAAAAATATTTATATTTAATTAGGTTTTAAATTATTCGTTAGCTATTAATTAAAAAATTATTAAAATATAACGAACTTATCATATATCCACTTAAAATATAAATAATATCCGAAATAAAATTTTTTAATTTATAAGTAATAATAATATAATAAATAAAATATTCGTTAAAAGAATTTACGGACTTTTCCCTTAATCGGAAAACGATATAATTACCTTTAATTAAAAACTTAAATTAATAACTAAAAAGCAAAACTAAATAGGTATTATTTATATAGAAAACCGTTAGTTTATATATATATATATATCCTTTTTGGATTTAATAAATATATCGTAAATCTGTAAGATTTGTTAGATCTGCTTCCAGATCCACCAGATCCTTTAGATCACCATGTCTTGGCGCGGGGAAAGCCAAGCTTTCTTCGCCCGAAGATCAACCGTAAGGAGCCCACACCAGGCTCCGGAGGCCGGTTTCTCCAAGACAGGAACCCCTGTTCCTGTATTATAACACCTCAGTCCCATAAAACCTTACTTTAAAACAGAACCTTACTTTAAAACAGAACCTTACTTTAAAACAGAACCTTACTTTAAAACAGAACCTTACTTTAAAACAGAACCTTACTTTAAAACAGATTGCTCGGCCCCCGTAAGCACGTAATTTCTCGACTAATGTCGGCTTAAAAGGCTCACATGCGTAATTGCCGATAAGCTTCGACTTTGATAAACCTTATGCCAGGCAGTAAACCTTAAAGATAAACCTTAAAAATAAACCTTAAGGATAAACCTTAAGGATAAACCTTAAAAAATAAACCTTAAAAATAAACCTTAAGAATAAACTTTAACGATAAACCTTAAGGGTAAACCTTAAGTAGGCATAAAAGGTTATGCAAGCCCTTGCCAGTTTTACGGCTTAATCATTCTTACAGCTAAAAGGGAGATGTTAGTACGATAAACCAGGTAAAAAGTATTTGGTACCAGACCATTTTTTCGAGTTACCTTTATCAAGACAGCTGAACATGGCGCGCAACTCCGAATATACAATACCGGTAATCCGCAACCGTAGGATTTCCAAAAAGACCATCTTTTTTACGGTACAAAATCCCCATAAGGCTACTGGACGCGCTAAACCCATCGATATTACCATCGAGCCAGAAAATTTATCCCCAAAGGATCGACTTTGGCTCTTAATTTTTAAATATATTTTTATAAGATTTATTTTTAATTATTTTCGGTAATTTTAACCTTTTAAATAAAAACGTTGAATTTAAAAATAAAATCGTAAATATTTTAATTTTTGCCGGGTTTAAAGAAAAAAATACAGAAGGTTTTTTTTTAATAACGGAAATTTAATTCGGATTATGGTACGATAATTTTAATATCTAGATTATTTCGGTTACGTAAAAAAAAAGTTATATAATTAATCGGTTTTCTTTCGAGGAGATATAACCGTGTAGATAATTAGATAAAATAATAGATTATTACCTTAATTTCCGTGCTTTATTAAAACCTATCCCTTTCGTAAAGCTAGTTTTTATTTATGTCGATTTTTATCGGAATTTTGGAAATTTTTCGCAATCCGGAACAGCCGGATAAATTATCGTTCGTAATCTTTTTTATATTATTTCAAAATTTAAATTTCGAAATTTTCGAACCGGTTTTTATTTTTCCCGTTTAATTTTATTAATAATATTTTCATAATTTTTATATTATTCGGTATAAGTTCCGTTAAAAATTTATTATTATAATTTTCGTAAATTAAATCGTATCCGAAAATTAAAACCCGAAGTTAATCCTTTAGGGATAAATTTTCTGGTTCGATAATAATATCGATAGGTTTAATGCGTCCGGTAGCCTTATGGGGATTTTGTACCGTAAAAAAGATAGTCTTTTTGGAAATCTTACGGTTGCGGATTACCGGTATTATGTATTCGGAATTGCGCGCTATATTTAGCTGTTTTGATAAAGTTATGGGAATAATAAAAACTGGCAAGGGCTTATATAGCTTTTTATGCCGACTTAAGGTTTACCTTTAAGGTTTATCGTTAAGGTTTATTCTTAAGGTTTATTCTTAAGGTTTATTCTTTAAGGTTTATCCTTAAGGTTTATTCTTAAGGTTTATTCTTAAGGTTTATCCTTAAGGTTTACTGCGACCATGCGGAACCGTAAAGCCAGCTGGCATAAGGTTTATCAAAGTCGAAGCTTATCGGCAACTACGTATTCTGCTTCAGAGTAAGGTTCTGCTTCAGAGTAATGTTTTATGGGATTAAGGTATATAATTTATCTTAACCGTAAAAATTATTAATTAGTTATTATGTTCGAAGATATTGGGTATAGTATTTATCGTATGGATTATATGTATAATAATTTTCTGTGTATTTGGTTCAGCCTGGAAAATAAGGCTTGAACCTATATTAACCTTATATATAATTAATCGGTAACGAATTTTAATTATTTATTTCGTTTTTTTTAAAAAAAGAATTATTAAATAAATTATACGAATTTTTTCGTTCCGAAAAATCGGTTCGTTTATTTTAAATTTATTTACGATTTTACGGATTTAAACGTTAAATTTGATTTTGTTACCGTTAAATTTAATTAGGTCGTTAACGTAAATTTTTTATTCGGTTATAATTAAGATTTACGTTATTATTTTTTGCGAATTTACGGAAAACGGGTTATGTTATTATACCAGTAAGGCGAAACGTGCTGGTATTATTAAAAACGTTATTAATTATATTTTTCCGGTAAAAATGGTTAACGTTATCGGAAGGAATAAAGGAATAATAGTTTTATACGGCTTAAAGGCGAATAATTTCGTTACGGAATTTTTAAAGTTTTTTTTAAATATTCTGGTTATCGTTAATTATTTCGTCGATTAGTTATTTATTAAGATCGGTTTTTAAATGGTTATAATTTTGATTTTGATTTAATAAACCTTTTATTTTTTAAAATTCGGTTTTATTTTTCGGTACGTGGTTTTTTGCCGTTTTTTTAAGGTATTCGTTATTTTCGGTACTTTTAATTTTATTTTTAATTAATTTAAGTCGTTTCGAACGTTAATTAATTAATAGATAATTTTTTAAATAAATATTTAATTTTGATATTAGTTAATTTAGGTTTTAGGTTTAATTTGGGATACGTTTTTTTTCGTTATAACGTATTAACTTAAAAAAAATGTAATATTTTATTTATTAATCGTTAAGTTAGTAAAAAAGAGAAAAAGCTTAAAATAATATTACGGCCAGTATTAATATAATATGGTAACTAGTTTATTAGCGTTATAAACGAAGATTTTAAGTTACAGAAAAGAAGGAAAGAAATATAAAGCCGTAAGGTGCGTAAAGATTTATAAATATCCCCATTCTCTGTGTGGCAGGTGGCTAGTTTATGTGGCAGCTGGCTAGTTCATATGGCAGCTGTCAGCTTTATGTAACGGTTGCCAGCCTCACGGTTTGATCCTGGTGGCTGCCGTTACATTATTTATTTAAATTTGCGTAATTTTAATAAAAGTTTTATATTTTTTAAATTTATTTATTTTCGTTATTATTATTATAAAAAATATTATTGAAAAATTTTCCGACGGGTTTATTTTTTTTCCGATTCGCTAAAATTAAACGAATTTTTTATTATTTTTATTATAACGATTTTTTTTATTAAAATAATTATTAATTTTATATTTTATTTTGCCGTAATTAAAATACGTACCGGTTTCTTAATAAGCCTTTTTTTCGGTTTCCGATAAAAGTTTGCCGGTATTAACCGAAATTTTCGATTTGCTGGAATTATTATTTAAATAAGATTTTTTATTTTTATTTTTCAGTTTATTATTATTAAAATCGTATTATCGGAATTTACGTTTTTATTAACGTTTTTTATACGCAAATTAATTATTATAAACGGTTATAATAATACGGTTATAAAACGTTTCGTAAATAATATTAAAATCGTAATTATTTTTAAAAAAACGTAAATTAAGGTTTAAGGAAATATATTTTTATTAAATTTATTTCTAGTTATTTTCGGTAATTTTAACTTTTTAAACGAAAACTTTAAATTTAAAAATAAAATCGTAAATATTTTAATTTTTGCCAGGTTTAAAGATAAAAATACGGAAAGTCTTTTTAATAACGGAAGTTTAATTCTGGTTATAGTATAATAATTCTAATATTTAAATTATTTCGGTTACGTAAAAAAGAAATTTATATAATTAATCGGTATTAAATTTTAATAATTTATTTAACTTTTTTTTAAAAAAAAGTTTATTAAATAAATTATACGAATTTTTTCGTTCCGAAATATTAGTTCGTTTATTTCGAATTTATTTACGATTTTATAAACCTAAACCTTAAATTTAATTTTATCGCCGTTAAATTTAATTAAGTTATTAACGTAAGTTTTTTTTTTCGATTATAATTAAAATTTACGTTATTAATTTTTATAAATTTACAGAAAACGGGCCATATTATTATACCGGTAAGGCAAAACGTATTAATATTACCGAAAACCTTATTAATTATATTTTTCTGGTAAAAACGGTTAACGTTATCGGAAAAGGTAAAAAAAAAAATAATTTTATCCAACCTAAAAACGAATAATTTCGTTACGGAATTTTTAAAACTTTTCCTAAACGTTATAGTTATTATTAACTATTTCGTCGGTTAATTATTTATCGGGATCGGTTTTTAAATAATTATGGTTTTAATTTTAATTTGGTAAACCTTTTATTATTAAAAATTCGGTTTCTTTTTCGGTACGTTATTTCTTGCTGTTTTTTTAGGATATTTATTGTTTTTTATATTTTCGACTTTACCTTTAATTAATTTAAGTCGCTTTAAACGTTAATTAGTTAATAAGTAATCTTTCTTAATAAATATTTAATTTTAATATTGGTTAATTTGGGTTTTGGTTTTGGGTTTAATTTAGAACGCGTTATTTTTCGTCGTTAGGTATCGACGTAAAAAAAATATAATACCTTATTTATAAATCGTTAGACCAGCGAAAAAAGGAAAAAGCTTAAATTAATATTACGGCCAGCATTAATATAGCATGGTAACTAGTTTATTAGCGTTATGAACGAAGATTTTAAGCTGAAGAAAAAAAGAAAAAAAACGTAAAGCTATAAAATGCGTAAAAATCTACAAATATCCCCACTCTCTATATGGCAGGTAGCTAGTTCGTATGGCAGCTGTCAGCTGCATGTAACGGTTGCCAGCCTCACGGTTTGATCACGGTTTGATCCTAATGGCTGCCGTCACATTAAATATATAATAAAGCGAAAGTTAAAAAATAAATACGTCGTAAGTTACGGAAAGAAATATTCCGATTAGGATAAAAAATCGTTATCGATTTTATAAATTCGAAAAAAATCTGAAAGGATATAAATACGTTATATTTATTACTGATAAATATTTAGGATTTATCTGGGATATTTATTTTAAGATCCGAAAGTAAAATATATTAATTATAACGTTTCGATACCTTTTAGGAATCCTAAAAAATAAAACAAGATTTTTTTATAAGTAATCGAATACGATAACGAAATCCTGAAAAATTACCAATTTCGAAATATACTTTAATCGCCTCCCTTTAATATTAAACTTAACCTTTAATACCGCATATATAAGCCCAGAATAGGGGCATAAAACGTTTAAGGAATATGATTAAAAGAGAATAATTACGATATAAAATGGCGTTAAATTACCCACGTTTCTGATCGTATATATTTTTAAAGCAGCAGTATATTTATATAACCGTACTTTTAAATACGTTTTTTTTTAGCAAACCTTATATAAGGTTTATTATATTTATTTAGCGTACAGAAACAGCGTTATAATACTTAATCGGAAACTTTAAAAGGCTTATTTACATATTTATAGCTATATAGCCTATATTATAACAATTACCGCTATAAAAAAAGAATAGAAATTTTAAAAGTTAAATTCCAAAGTATGAATTAACTTTTTCGTCGGTTACCGATTAATTAATATTTATAAGATTTGGAACCCGTTAATAAAAAAGGTTATCGTTATTCGAAACGTTTAATTTAACAAAAAGGTTACCTTTTTAGGTAATATTAAAAACCTTAAAAATAACCTTTTTTATATTACGGAAAATAAGCTGCAAAAATTATGCCGATAAATAACAATATTTAATTAAGCCAATAATTACCTAATTTATATATAAAAAGAAAATAAAAACTTAAACGGAGTAATTTAGTTACCAGCTAGATAGGAGGAATAGTTCTAAAACGGCATAGGCGTCGAAAAAAACGTACGGGATAGGAAAGAATAAACCTATTCGTATAAGATTAATTACCTTTATACAACCATTATGTTCGAATTATTTCCGTCTCCTAGATTATTACCGTTATTAACGTTTATTTTGATAACTGTTACGATTATTACGCCGACGGGAAAAATAAACGTAACTTTAAGCTCCTATTATATTATTTAATCCAGGATAAGGGTAAAAAACGAAAGTATCTTACGGATCGAAATTACCTTTCCGTACGTTCCGTATTAATATAAGGTTGATATAAATTCAAGCCTTATTTTCCAGGCTGAGCCAAATATACAGAAAATCATTACATATATAATCCATACGATAAATACTATACCTAATATCTTCGAATACGATAACTGATTAATAGTTTTCACGGTTAAGATAGATTATATACCTTAGTCCTATAAAACCTCATTCTGAAGCAGAACCTTACTTTGAAACAGACTGATACGTGGTTGCCAATAAGCTTCGATTTTGATAAACCTTATGCCAGCTGGGCAATAAACCTTAAAAATAAACCTTAAGGATAAATCTTAAGAATAAACCTTAAGGATAAACCTTAAGAATAAACCTTAAGAATAAACTTTAACGATAAATCTTAAAAGTAAACCTTAAGTACGCATAAAAAAATATATAACTTTTATTAATTTTAATTATTCCTATAACTTTTCGAATTACTTTTATCAAAATAACTAAATATACCGCGTTATTTTAATTATACCATACCGGTAATCCGTAACGAAAAAATTTACTAAAAAATTATTTTATTTATAATCTAAAGCCCCCATAAATTTACCGGACGGGCCAAAACGATCAATAATACCGTCAATTTAATAAACTTATCCTAAAAAAACCGAATTCGGTTTTTAATTTTTAGACACGATTTAATTTACGAAAATAACGGTAATCGATTTTTAATAATACTTATACCGAAAAATATGGATATCATGGAAATATTATTAAGAAAATTAAAAAAGGATAATAATAATAAATTTAAAAACCTCGAAACTCAGATTTTGGAACAATATAAAAAAGATTACGAACGATAGTTTGCCCAGCTATTCCGGATTACGAAAAACCTCCAGAATTCCGATAAAAATCGACGTGGATAAAAACTGGCTCTGCGAGAGGGATGGGGTGAAGCACAGGAATTAAGGTAACAATCTATCATTTTATCCAATTATCTATACGGTTACGTCTTTTCGAAAGAGAATTCTTTATTTTAATAATAAATATATTTCGTTAAAAGTAATTAAATTATATTATTTTTTAAAAATAAAATTTAATATAATTATTTAAAACTAAAAGTAATATAATTGTATTACCCGGTAATTATACGTTCGAATATTTTTAAATTAAACTTTTTTATTTCCGTAAATATTAAAATAAAAATAAAATATAATATTAATAATATAAACGTTCGTTATTTTTCGCTTAATTTAATTAAAAATATAATTTAAATAATTAAAAACTTTTTAAAATTTATTTTAATAATAAAAAAAATTTAAATTTTTCGAAAAATAAATTATATATTATATTTATTTATTTTGTTTGTAAAATACTGTTTTATTTAATATAAAATATATAAAATAATTATAAAAAGTTTTTATAAAGTTATTTATCATATATTTAATATTAATATATATATTAATTACGTTTATATTAACAAAAACCCGGTAAAAATATCGGATAAAAATAAATATTTTATTTTAAAAGACTAAATATTCGAAGATTTAAAATATTTATTTTTAATTTTTTAATACGTTATTAATATTCAGTTAATAAAAAAATTCTATTTCGGAATTTATTATAAATAATTTTAAGTTTTATATATTATTATTTTAAATTATATTATTATATTATTATCATATAAATACGAAAAAAATAAACCGTTATAATATATATAACGGCAGCCTTACGATCAAACCGTAAGACTGGCAACCGTCACATGGTACTAACAGCTGCCATATAAACTAGCCACCTGCCATATAAAGAATGGGGATATTTGTAAATTTTTACGCATTTTGCGGCTTTACGTTTTTTCCTTTTTCTTTTTTTTTTTAGTTTAAAATTTTCGTTCATAGCGTTAATAAACTGGCTACCATACTATATTAATGCTGGCCGTAATATTACTTTAAGCTTATTCTTTTCCTCGTTAATTTAATAATTAATAAATAAGGTATTATTTTTTTTTACGTCGATACGTTACGACGAAAAATAACGCATTTTAAACCAAACCCAAAACCCAGATTAATTAATATCAAAATTAAATATTTATTAAAAAAGATTATCCATTAACTAATTAATATTCGGAACGATTTAAATTAATCAAAAGCAAAATCGAAGGTATAAAAAATAATAAATACCTTAAAAAATGGTAAAAAACGACATACCGAAAAACGAAACCGAATTTTTAAAAATAAAGAATTTACTAAATTAAAACCTAAACCATAATTATTTAAAAATTAATTCCGATAAATAATTAATTAATGAAATAATTAACGATAACCAGAATATTTAAGAAAAGTTTTAAAAATTCCGTAACAAAATTATTCGTTTTTAGGCCGTATAAAATTTTTATTTTTTTATTTTTTCCGACGACGTTAACCGTTTTTGCCGGAAAAATATAATTAATAACGCTTTCGGTAATATTAATACGTTTTACCTTACCGGTATAACAATATGGCCCGTTTTTTATAAATTCGTAAAAAATAATAATATAAATTTTAATTATAACCGAAAAAAAAATTTACGTTAACGATCCGGTTAAATTTAACGGTAATAAAATTAAATTTAACGTTTAAATCCGTAAAATTATAAATAAGTTTAAAATAAATAAATTAATTTTTCGGAATAAAAAAATTCGTATAATTTACTTAATAAATTTTTTTTTAAAAAACCGAATAAATAATTAAAATTTATTATTAATTAATTATATAATTTTTTTTACGTAATCGAAATAATTTAGGTATTAAAATTATCGTATTATAATCCGAATTAAATTTTTATTATTAAAAGAATTTTCCGTATTTTTTTTTAAAATCCGGTAAAAATTAAAATATTTACGATTTTATTTTTAAATTTAACGTTTTCGTTTAAAAAGTTAAAATCGTTAAAAATAATTAAAAATGAATTTTATAAAAATATTTTTTTTTTAAATTTCGATTTATATTTTTTTAAAAATAATTACGATTTTAATATTATTTACGAAAAATTTTATAACCGTATTATTATTATTATTTATAATAATTAATTTGCGTATAAAAAACGTTAACAAAAAAATATGTGTTAATTATACGATTTTAATAATAATAAACCGAAAAATAAAAACCAAAAAATTTATCCGAATAATAATTCCAATAAATCGAAAATTTCGGATAATACCGGCAAATTTTTATCGGAAATCGAAAAAAAAAACTTATTAAAAAACCGGTACGTGTTTTAATTATAACAAAACGGAATATAAAATTAATAATTATTTTAATAAAAAAATTATTATAATAAAAATAATAAAAAATTCGTTTAATTTTAACGAATCGGAAGAAAAATAAAACCGACGAAAAAACTTTTGATAATTTTTTATATTAATAATAAGGGAAATAAATAAATTTAAAAAATATAAAGTTTTTATTAAAATTACGTAAATTTAAATAAATAAAATTAATTTACGTATTATTATTTTTTATAATACCGGAATATAAATTTAATTTTTCGTTAATTTTTTTTATTAAATAAATAAAAAAATAATTATAAATTCGTATTATTTTATTAAAAGAATTAATTTAATTATAAAATTACCGGAAATAATTTATCGGTTAAATAAAAACCTAAATAATTATAATATTCGAAATTAACGGATAACGTTTTTCCGATTAAATTTTTTAAATTATAAATACTAAATATAATATTTTTATTAATTTTAATTAAATAAAAATATATAATTTATTATTAAATTAAAAAAAATAAAAATATTATTTAATTTAATAACTTTTTTAATTTTAATTAAATTTTTATTATTAATTAAATTTTTAATTCGATATTTACTAAACGGATATATTAATTTTAAAATTTAAAAAAATGTTAATTACCGTAATTATATTATAAAAAAAGCCGATAAATAATATTAAATTCTTTAACGTTTATAAAGAAAATCCGAAAATAATTTTATTTTAATATCCGTATTTATTATTTCGTTAAATATATTAAATAAATAAAAATATATTAAACGTATACGATATTAAACCGATTATTTTTATTATAAAAATTATTTAAAATAATATAAGTATCGTTTTATTAATAAATAAATTAAAAATTAATTTTCGTACGGAACCATAAATTAAATTTTTATTATTTTAAAAAATTATTTTTTTAAAAATAAAAATTTAAATATTATAACGTTAAGTATTTTATAAAAATAAAAAATATATAACGGTTAAAAAAAATTTTAAAAAATAAAAACTTAAAATACGTAAAATAAAGCCGGAAATTTTTTTTTTAAAACTTTTTATTTATTTAAAAAAGAAATTTCGAAAAAAAGTTAATAATTTTTTAAATTTTTAATCCGGTTATAACATAATTTTAAAATTCGACCCGCCGATATTTATTTTAAAATTTTTAATTTATCGGACGTCCGTTTAATATTTTCCGTTAGAAAAATAATAAATAAATTATTTAAAATAAATTTTATTAAATTATATATATAAAAAATCGTTATTTTAATTTTATTTATCTTAAAACCATATTTATTAAAATACCGGTTTTATATCGATTACCGTTAAAAAAATTATTTTATTTTAACCTTTTTATTTAACGGTATTATATTTAATTATTAAAATGTTAAACGTTTTATTAAACTTAATATTATTTAAACGTTTTATAAATTTTATATCGTTATTAAATTAAAATATTTAACGGTATTTAAAATTTATTAAAAAATATTTTTATTTAAATTTAAAATAAACCTTATTTAATAATAATCGTTTATTAATACTTAATTATATAAATTTTTTAATTATTATATAAACGTTTATATTAATAACGTTTTAATTTATTCCGGCTTTAAAAAAAAATATTAAAAATATTATAAAAAATTATTTACCGGTTATATAAAATTAATTTTTAAAAGAATATTAAAAAATTCCGGTTTAACGTTAAAAAAATAAATTATTTCGGTATTATTATAAAAATTAACGTAAATATTTTAATCGATTTAATTAAAATTAAAATAATTTAAAAATAAAAATTCGAAATTTTTAATAACCGTACCGTAATCCGTTTATTTATAAAATTTTATAATTACGTACGAAGATTTTATTACCATAAAAACGGTATAACCGAATTATTAAACTGTTTCTTAAAAAAAAAGAATTTTCGTAATAAAATCCGAATAAAAATAAATTTTCGAAAAATTAAAATAATTCGTTTACGAAACCTTAATTTTTATTTTTTTTTCCACTTAATTAACCGATAAAAATAAAAATAAACGTATTCCGTAATACGACCGGAAATATTATTTAATAATAACAAAATAATAACGAATAAAAATTAATAAAATATTTTTCGAAAATTATAACGTTAATAAAAAATATATTTTATTTAAAACCGAAAATTGCTTATTATCATTTAAATTTTCGAATATTATTATTTTAAACTTTAAAAATAAAAATTTTTTATTATAACCGATTTTTAAATTTTATTATATTTTGCAAATAAACGTATTTTTTTATACGTTAAATTTAATAAGCTGATTTTTTATTTAATTTCGATATTATTTTTTAATATTAACCTGGTAAAAAAAATATTACCATAAATACCTTCTTACGAAAAACGGTTAATTTATTTACCGTTAAAATTCGAAAAAAAAGGAAAAAAATTAAATTTTAATTTTATTAAAACGATTAAATTTTTTTATTATTATTATTAACAAAATATTAATTAAGGTCCAAATCGAAACTATTCTGCAAAATATTAATTTAATTAATTTTATCCGTTATAAAAATAAAATATAAAATTTAAATAAAAAAATAATAAATTAATAATATTTAAAAAAATAACTAACGGCCATATTTTTTTCCGTACCGTATTTATTCGTAAAATTTACGTATTTAAAATATTTGCATATTTTAATTAAAATAAAATAATTAAAATATTAAAACGGAAATATATTTAATTCCGATTTAAGCAAAATATTTAATAATATATCCGGAATTATTACGATTACCGTCGGAATAAAACGTTTCGAAATAAAATCCCGGAATTTTTTTACCCTTTTTTTATTTTAAATAATATTTAAAATTATATTATTATCGACGGAAAAAATATATCGAAAAATTATTACGGTTATAATTATATATAAACGTTTATTAATAAATTTAATAAAATTATAATAATTTTATTAAATAAAAGAATTAATATTATTAAGATTTTATTTAACTGATATTATTAATATTTATATCGTTTTTTTACAATATTTATTATTTAAATTAACGATTATATAAAATAATTTATTTTTTAATTTTTAATTAAATTAAATAAATTTACTGGTATAAAATATTATTACGAAAACGTTTTATATTTATAAATTTAAAAAATTATTAAATTTATAAATTAAAAATTAAATTAATATTTATATTTTTATATTAATAAATATTAAAATAATTAAAACGTATATATACCGGTATTAAATTTTGTATATAATTTATTATAATATTTATCGATTAATATAATTCCGTTAAAAGTTATATTAAATAAAAATATTTAAAATTTATTTTCGTTAAATTTAAATATAATAAAAATAAAAACCGAATTAATTTAATTAATATTAATAATTATTAAATAAATTAAAAACGTTTAAATATTTATAAAAAAAATTATATTAAAAATATAAAAACGTTAAATGGTATAAATTAATAAAAAACGTTATTTAATTAATTTTAAAGTTAATAATAAAAAAAATTTTATAAAAAAAATTTACGATATAAATATTAATTATTTTTCTAATTTTATAACAAATAAAATTTTTAAAAATTTTAAAAAAACGTAAATATAATTTGATTTTTAATTTATTATTAAATTATAAAATAATTAATTTATTTTATATTAATTAATTACGTAAAATTAATAATTACTTATTATTTTAATAAATTTAAATATTACCGTTATTTAAAAAAATTAACGATAAATTAAAATTCGAAATAAAATAAATCGAATAATTAAAATTTAATAAACGTTATAAAAAGTTATAATATTAAGTTAAATAAAAAAGTTATAATTCCGATAAAATATAATATTTCGTAATTAATTTTAAAAACGTTCCGATCGTAATAAAACGGTTTTTTACGGAATATTTTAAAATATTTAAATTACCGGTCCGCTTATAAAAATAAATACGTATAACGGTTACCGACGAAATTAACAAAAACCATCCCGATAATAATAAGGTTATAAAAATAAGAACCGGACCAATAAGGAAAAAACGGTACCTATAACTAACAAAAACTTATATACTTTTTTCGATCGTATATAAGTTTCTAAAAAAGGATAATATAACGGCAGCCTTACGATTAAACCGTAAAATTAGCAACCGTTATATGGTACTAATAGCTGCCATATAAATTAGCCACCTGCCACATAGAAAATAGGGATATTGATAAATCTTTACGCACTTTACGGCTTTACGTTTCTTCCTTTTTTTCTTTTCTTCAGCTTAAAATCTTCGTTTATAACGCTAATAAACTAGCTACCATGCTATATTAATGCTGGCCGTAATAATATATATAAAACAAAAATTTTAATTATTTATTCGAACGCATAATATTAATTTTATTTTATTTTAATTTTTTTAATTATAAAATAAATAATATTAAATTAAAATTATTTTCGAAAAATTTAAATTAATAATTTTTAAAAATTTATATAAAGATATATAAAACGGAATTAAAAAATTATAACTTATTATTAAACCTTATTTTTAAAGTTTTATTATTTTTATAAAGTTTTTTTTTAAAAGGTTTAATTGATATATTTAACCCTTATAATTATTTCTTAATTAAAAGCGCTAGCCACGGCTGTGCCGCAGGCGCAGCCCCAACCTTAAAAATAGGGCCTGATTGTAATAAGGTAACCCTGCCGAACCGTGGAGCCAGCGGGCATAAGGTTCATCATGGTCGAAGTTTCTCGGCAATTACGCATTCTGCTTCAGAATAAGGTTCTGCTTTAAAGTAAGGTTCTATGGGACTGAGGTATATAATCTATCTTAACCGTAAAAGGCAGCTGCTCATCTGATTGGACGGTAATCGGGAGAGAAAAGGCATGCTTGTTCCGCGTAGAAAACATCACTCCCAAGTTGAATGATAATGTCGACCGGTCGGACTACGTGATGTCGAATGTGCATATAACATGGCATTATTCTAATTTTACCTCGTGTGGAGCTTTTCACCATCAAACCAATCTCTAATTTACAGGCGGCTTATGCCTTTCGGCTCGCATCTTTCTTCTTTGTCTCTTTCTCCTTTTGTTTTGCCTTGTCCATCTTGACCTTCATCTCCTGTCTCCACTCTGCACCATAGATTAAAACCAACCACAGGCATGGACTAAAGCACAGCCAAACCCCAGCGATGAAGACTGACGTCCAACCGATCCCAATCCTGTCGATGAGTGGCACCGCGACAGCGGTAGCACCGGCACTGACGAGATACCTGAACAGGTTGTTTGCAGCTGTTGCAGTGGCAGGACTCTCCTGGTGCGTGTCCACGATGAGCGTGGTTAATCCCGCTAGGCCGCCGGAGTTGAACAAGCCCAGGAAGAATAGGGTCACTTCGATTCCCGCTAGAGAGGCCCGCGTTTGCATGGTCCAACCATAGGCGACGACGCAGAGGGCCGTGACGTATATCGTCGGAATGCAGATCTGCAGGCGGGCGGCCTCGATGGGCAAAATGTCTAGATCCTGCTGTCTGTCCGTGGAGATCTCAACGCCGAGCAGCGTAGCGTGCCGGCGGTAGTTCCAGTCCAGCAGCCGCCCCGCCGTCCAGCGACTGCACATGGTGCCCACGAAGATAGGCAGGTAGCACAGCCCCGTTTGGGCGGCGTTGAAGCCGAACCTCTCGGTGAGTTGGATCGGGAGCGTCGTCAACACCATAAAGTACCCGCCGTACATGAGCGATCCGAATCCAAGTGTCATGCCGCCCTCTTTCTCACCGAGGATATTGAGTGCGGCAAAGGGATTAACTCGCTTGCGCGCGGCCTTAATCGTCGCCCGTTCGGCTTCCGACTCTGGGGTGGGATTGCGCTTGCGCTCGATGCACTGGAACGGGGTCATTAAGAGGCGCTTCGGAGATATACTGCCGTTTCCGACCACGCTGCGGGCTGTCTCCGGTACGAAGAGGAAGTAAACGGGGAACAGCACTGCGGCAAAGATAGTAAGGAACCAGAACATGGACCGCCACCCCAGGTACTCAGTTAGCAGTCCGCCAATTATGGGTGCCAATACAGGGCCTAACGTCACGCCTAGGGCTGCGTATGAGATGAATCTACCTCTCTCAGCTCGCGTTACCATGTCAGCGACTGCTCCGGCGGCAAGGGCGACGGTGGCTGAGGATCCAGTGGATTGCAGACACCGTAGCACCATAAGAGCCGGGTAGCTGGTCTGCAGAGCTAACCCAATATTGGCGGCCAAGTAGATGACGAGGCAGATGGCGTAAGCAGGTCTCCGGCCGTGACTGTCCGAGTAATTCGCGATGAATGTTGGGGCAAGGCCTTGGAAGAGCTAAACATCTTGTTGTTAGGGCGCCCTCTCAGAAACGTGGTGGCAAGCGATGCTGGCGACGTACCTGGTAGGTAGTTATGGTTAATTGTATCGATGACGTGCTGACGTTGTACTCAGTCGCTAAGGACGGGATTGCTGGGTAATAAATATTCCCTGAAAGCGGCGAAATCATAGCTACAAATGACACTATCATCACCGTCACTCGCTTTTGCCGGGAGGTCAAGACGGAAAAGAGCGGCTCAACTGGCGCAACAGCCTCTGTTGCGGGCTCGTTCTTAGCTTCTTCTGAGTTGCCATCGCCGTCATTCTTTACGTTGCTCCTGTCAGGGACTTGAATACCCTCGGCTTCATGTTTGACGTCTTGTCCAACACGAGCATCGGCGGCAACCATGATTTGCGTCTGTCGGTCGCGGCAATGTGGACTTGTGCAGAGCTCCGATTGCATCGAAGTTTCTTGGCACAGACCAAAGACTCCTGGGCTTTGGAAATCTCGCACTTGTTCACAAAACAGCTGTCATGATGATATTGATAGCAAGCAAATGGGCAAATACGGGGAAGGGGTAAAATTGTTCGGGCTTATCGGCAATTGTCGCATATAAGGGACAGCAGGTGGAAGATATAAGGGACACTAGTTATGTAATTATAATAAGCTACTTACGTATGCTATAATACGCGAATAGCTTTTAAGTAAACCAGTCAGGGAATATTTATATAGATAAATAAAGAAAAGTTTTAAGCCGGTAAACGAAAGTTTAAAACAGATTTACCAGAAAAAAGGTAAAATGAAACGATATAGCTTTAGAAAATAATAAAATGAAACGATTAACGCCCGGAATTTTTCAAGGGGTTAAGGGGGTATGCTAGTTCGCTAGGTATGCTATAGCACATTAATTAAGGAAGGTTATGTTATTAGATTATATAAAAGCAGTGTACGTATAATGTTACGACCTTACTGGGTCTTGGCCTCGGGGAACGGTTACCCCACTCGCGATAAGATCACGTAACATGGATTTGGATGGATGTTCTAATCTATCTTAATCCATGGTAATGGATTTGGATGGATGTTCTAATCTATCTTAATCCATGGTAATGGATTTGGATGGATGTTTTAATCCATCTTAATTTATGGTGATAGATTTGGATGGATGTTCCAATCTATCTTAATCCATAGTAATGGATTTGGATGGATGTTTTAATCTATCTTAATCCATAATAATGGATTTGGATAAATATTTTAATTTATTTTAATATACCAAAATGGCCGAAGATATATATATACTTATTTATTTCCTATAATTTAAATAATACCAGCTTATAATATAATTTGGTTACTTAAATTATTTTTAATATTTGTTATTATTAAACGTAATTATATCTTTAATTTATTATCCAGATTTTTATAATATTATTATTAATATAAACCGTACGATTAGGGTTTAATAATTAATTAAACTAATTAACCGTTATACGTTATAAATTTTTATTTAATAATATAATTAAATTTTAAGTAATACGTTATACCGTTAATATGTCGGATAATATTTAAAAATTTATTATATAGTAATATAAAAATACGATTAAAAAGTTCGAAAAAATTATTTAACGCCTTAAGGCTTAAATTAATATTATCCGAACTAACGAAATTAAAATTAAGTTTAAGAAATCCGAACCTTACGACGGAAAAGGTAACGTATAAAGTTTCTTTATCCAAATACGCGTTTATTTCCGTTTCGAAGGAATTATTAATAAAGCTGATAAAATTTTTATAATTGCGGTATTTTTTAAAAAAAACGCCTTAAATTAATTTAAACTTACTTTACGAAATTACCTGGAAAATAAAAAGTCGGATTAATAACAAATTACCAAAACCTTTTTTTAATATTATATTAATTTTAAAAAAAAATTAAAGGTTAATTTCGGAAATTTAAACGAAGAAAAAATTGTAATATAAAAAATTTTCGATTTAAAGCAGAAAAAACTAACGTTTAAATATGTAATAATATTTAAGAACCTGATAATTAAAATAAAATAAATAAACGAAAAAAACGATAAC
This sequence comes from Monosporascus sp. MG133, assembly GCA_004155925.1. Classification (NCBI taxonomy): domain Eukaryota; kingdom Fungi; phylum Ascomycota; class Sordariomycetes; order Xylariales; genus Monosporascus; species Monosporascus sp. MG133. Next base: position 11,719 of record QJNX01000157.1, on the reverse strand, counting down.
TTAATCGATATTTTTTATAAAAGTTTAAAAGATAACGTTAAAAATGAAATCGTTAAAATAGTACGCTTTATTATTTTAAATAAATATATCGTAAAGGTAATTAAAATCGATAACCGATAATATAAACGACGATAGGAACGAAAAAAATAATTTATTTCCAGATTTAGGTTTACGGAAATTAATCAAATTAAAAAACGTAATATATTTTTTATTACTTATAAAACGGCCTTAGGATTTATAAAATTAAGGATAATATAAAAAAAAAAAACTGGAGCCAAATTAGGTATTATAATTGCAATAAAATAAGTTACGTAAAAAGTTAATATAAGGCCTTTAGGAAATAATAATATAACGGTTGGACCCCGGTATTTAAAGGATAGCTAAAGAATAAAAAGGCCGTTACGTTCGGTATGGTTAAGAAAAAAGAAAACCTTAATTTACTTCCAAAAATACGAAAAGGATTACGAAAGGTTAAAGTACTTTTTTAAGCCGTAATTATCCGATAACGCGTTATTATAATTGGCTTAACGGTTATTTAATAATTATAAGAACATAAAGGATAAAAAAAATTAATATTAAAAATACGGATATTTTGAACGTAATAAAAAAAATAATAACGACAAAAATAATGGAAATTAAATAAATAGATTAAGAAATATTAAGGTTAAAACGAAATTTTATGCTTAAGAAAGCCCGATCGATATGGGAAATTATATATTATTTATTATAAAAAAATTTATTACTTACGATACGTAGAATAGTAAAAGTATATTTAATAACGATTTATATGCATATATAAATAAAAATTTAACTTTTATACGTAAATAAAAAATTATTTTAAGGATTAAAAATAATATAGATATTTACGTACTTAAATTATTTAAAATATTATTGATTTATTTACGGCTAAAAAAAGTTAGCTAGAAAAAAAGAATTATTCCGAATAAAACCTTATATATTATTACGAATAGTATAATTATAAAATATAAAAAAAAATGGGTTTATTAAACGGTAATAAAAGCCCAAAACGAAATATTAAACAATTTTTATTTTCGTAAAAGTTATGTTAAAGATTCGAAAAAAAGAAAAAAGGTATAAAAAAAAATTAACGAACAATTAACCGAAATAATTCGGTATTAAGCCTAATATTAAGAATACCAAAAATATCAGGATTAACCAATTATAATAATAAATAACGAATAAATTATGGCGATAGATTGGCCGGAAAAGGCCGAAACTTTCAAAAAATAAGTTATTAACTTAATAAATTAAATAAAACGATATAAAGAAAAAATCCTTAAGCTGAAGGTTTAATTACGCCGATAAAAAAGATAATTAAAGTAATTATAAATAAAACTTTTAAAAGGAAAACGTTATTTATAAAAAAATTATAAACTGGTAAAAATAAAAGGAATTAATATATATCCCGCAGAAAAGTTTTATATACGATAATAAAAAGGACGGAAATTTTTCTTATTATAATTAGAATACGAGTTAAAAAAAAATGGTATACCGTTATGATAAATTACGGAACCGACCCGAATTATATTAAATTAAAAGTAATAAACGAGTTACGTTTATTATAAAAAAATAAAACCGAATTTTATAAAATCGAAAATGCCGAAAGTATTAAATTTATTTATAATAACGGATAGGTTAACCGCAAAATTAATTATTTCGAAACTTATATTTAAAAACGAAAATAAATTATTAATTTCGATATTATTTTAATACGAAATTACGACATAATTTTCGGCAGAAAATGGTTATATTAATATAACCTTTTAATTAATTAAAAAACTAACTAAATAAAATTTGTTTTATTTTTTACTAATAAGGAAAATTTAAAGAAAAAATTTTATTATTTAATTAATAATAACGATAATAAATATAAGCATAAAAATACGGCAAAAACTTTATTATCCAAAAAAATACGATATATATATAAAAAAAAGGTAAGATAAATATATATAATACGTTATTATTATAATTAAAATACGGTTATACGAAATAAACGACGATTTATAATATTAACCTTAAAAATTAAAAGGAATAATTAAAGTATTACCATAATACCGTAAATACGAACGATTTTTTAAGGACCAAATCGAAATAAAATTACCAAAATATAATAAATAAAATTACGAAATAATCTTAAAAGATAATAAAACGATTATCTTTTATTCTATATATAATTTAAATTAATAAAAATTATACGTATTACGAAAATATTTCGAAAATAAATTATATAAAAAATATATTAAACGTTCCAAATTATTAATAAGATATTTTATATTTTTCGTATTAAAAAAAAATAAGAAATTACGGTTAATTATCGATTATAAATAATTAAACGATATTACGGTTAAGGATTATACGTTTTTACCCTTAATTATAAAAATAAAAAATCGTTTTTACGAAATTAAATAATTTATTATCTTAAACTTACGAAACGGATATAATTTAATTCGTATTAAATTAAGAAACGAATAAAAAATAACTTTTAAAATTAAATACGGGTTATATAAATATTTAATAATATTTTTTAAGTTTATTAACGTATTTATAACGTTCTAAAAGATAATTAATTACATATTACGTAAATACTTTAATATTTTTATTATTTGTTATTTTAATAATATTTTTATTTATTTAAGTTTAAAAAAGGAATATAAAAAATATATTTATAAAATTTTTTAAATTTTATAAAACGTTAACTTTTTAATTAATGCCGAAAAAAGCGAATTTTATAAATAAAAAATATTATACTTAAAATACGTTATTATCCCGGAATATATTAAGATAGATCTTAAAAAGGTAATAATAATTTAAAAATAAAAAGTACTTATTATAATTACCGAAATCCAGGTTTTCTTTAAATTCGCTAATTATTACCGGAAATTTATTTGTAACTTTAACAAAATTACGATACCTTTATTTAACCTAATTAAAAAAAAACGAAATTCCGATAGATAACCGAAATAAAAGAAACTTTTTAAAAGATTAAGGACATAATTACCAGCAAACTAATATTAATTATATACGATCCGAATCGTTCCGTAAAATTAAAAACCGATATTTCGGATTATGTATTAAATATAATAGCCGGATATAAAAATAATTAAAATAACTTATACCTTATTACCTTTTATTTTTATAAATTAAAAAAAGCTAAATTAAATTATATTATTTTAAATAAGGAATTTTTAATTATTATTAACGCCTTTAAAGAATTTAAATATTATTTTAAAAAAAACTTATATTAAATTAAGGTATATACAAACCATAAAAATTTAACCCGATTTATTATTATCCGAAAATTAATAAGATAATAATTCCGTTACGTAAAATATTTTTCGGAATTTAATTTTATTATTATCCTTAAAAAAAGGTTAGAAAATAATAAAATAAACGCTTTTAATAAACGATTAAACTTTAAAAAAAAATCCTAAAAATTTTATACCAAATATTCGACCTAACGAAAAAAAGATATATAAAAATACGATAAATTATAATAATTAAAAAGATAATATTTAATTTATATTAAAAAATATAATAATATAACGATTAGTTACCAGAAAACGAAAAAACCGACAAAACCCAAGTATCGAAAAAATACCAAAAAAAATTAACGCGCGAAATATACGAATATTAATTATACGAATACCTTAAAGTTTATAAAACCATAAAACGATTATAACGTATATATTATTTTTCCGGAATAAAGTTAATAATTAAAAAAGTTTTGCGAAAATATAACTTATATAATAAAACCAAAATACGATATTATAAATTATACGGAAAATTATAATTATTATTAATTATAAAACGACCATAAAATTTAATTACTTTTAATTTTATTATTAAATTATTATTATCAAAAAACTTAATAATAAGTATATATTACGATAATATTTTTATAATTATAAATCGATTTATAAAATTTTTTTATTTTTTATTATTTAACGAAAATATAAACGTAAAATAATTAATATATATCTTTTTTAAATATATTATTAACATATACGAATTATTAATAAAAATCGTATCTAATAAAGGTATTATATTCGTTTTAAAATTTTAGCAAAACTTTATAGCATAATTAGGTTTAAATTATAAACTTTTAAACGTTTTTAAATCATAAACGGATAATTAAATAAAAAAAATTAATTAAACGTTCGAAATTTACTTATAGTATTATATTAATTACGAATAAAATAATTAAGTTAAAAAATTATTAATAATTTAATTAACGTATAATATAAATTATTACGAAAATATTAAAATAATATTAATTAATATTAATTTCGGTTTTATGCCAGAAATTTACCGAAACTTACAAAAAAAAGGATTAATTAATATTAAAATAATTTTTATTTTAAAATAACTTAAATAATTACATATAAAAATAAAAACAAAATTTAAATTCGTACGTATCCAGATATAAAAATATTATAATTAAAAAAAGTTAAAAAAATTAATTTTTCGAAAAAGGAAAATAATTTATTTAGCTATTAAAAATATTTAAATTAAACGATTAAATAAAAAATTCGATTTTAAATATATCGGATTATATAAAATCGTAAAAAAAATTTCGAAAAATAATTATTAATTAAAATTACCTTTTAAAATTAAACTTTATCCGGTTTTTTATATTTCCTTATTAAAGTTAATAACGGATACCATTAAAGTTAATATAAAATAAAAAAACGAAACGGAAAAAAATATATTAACGTACGAAATAAAAAAAATATTAAATATGCGCAAAAAAAAACGGACTTATCCGTACCTAATAAAATAAAAAAAATATCCAGATTCCGAAAATATTTAAAAACTTATTAAAAATTTTATAAACGTTTAACGTTTTTTAAGGAATTTTTATTAATATTAACGACGTTAAAATCAAAATTATCTTAAAAAGGGTTTTGCGGAAAATAGGTAACTTTTTTATAGAAAGCATTAATAATAACGGAAAGTTGGCGTTATTTTTCCTTAAAACGCTTTTGCTTTTTTTAATTCCTTTAAAAAAATTACTTTATAACGAATTAATTCGGAAACCTTTTTTTAAAAAAAGGTTTATTATTTTTTAAGTCGGAATAAACGAAACATAACCTTTATTATTTTAAAAAAAGTATTTTATATATTTTGTTACGTTTTAATTAATAGTTTTTTAACTACCTGTTATATACGATCGAAACGGTTCTTTTTACGATTAACGTTATCAAAAAAAAATAATAAGATATCGGATCTGTTATATTTACGATCCGGATATTAAATATATTCGTTATAACGACGAAAATCGTCGATTATTTTATAGGTTAAGTTATTTTTAAAATAAGGTATATACGGTATTATTTCGAAACCGAACGTTCGAACGTAAATAATAAAAAAAATAATACTTTTTTTTGGTTAAGACGATTGCGAAGTTTACAGTTAAATATACGACCCGATATAATAGAAAAAAATATTTACCAAAAAAAAATCTTTAAAAATAAAATTTGGAAAAAAGGAAATCGTATTACGATCTTATTAAGTTTTAGCCTTAGGGAACGGTTACCTTACTTGCGATAAGATTACGTAATATAAATTTGGATAAATATTTTAATTTATCTTAATCTATAATAATAAATTTAGATAAATATTTTAATCCATCTTAATCCATAATAATAAATTTAAATAAATATTTTAATTTATTTTAATTTATAATAATAAATTTGGATAAATATTTTAATTTATCTTAATCCATAATAATAAATTTAAATAAATATTTTAATTTATCTTAATATACCAAAATGGCCGAAAATATATATATACTTATTTATTTCTTATAATTTAAATAGTACCAATTTATAATATAACTTGGTTACCTAGATTACCTTTAACATCTGTTATTACTAGACGTAATTATACCTTTAATCTATTGCCCAGATTCTTATAGTACTACTGCCAACATAAACCGTACGATTAGGGTTTAATAGTTGGTTAAGCCAGTCAGCCGTTACATATAAAGAAGCTGCGTAAACAGCTGAATAGAATAACATAACAGATGTCGCCTATATCTGACAGTTTCTGTATGTTTTAGGGTTTGCACTACCCACCCACCCACGCTAAAATTTCCACCCACGGGTACCCGTGGGTGGGTAAAAATTTACGTAGGTGGTTAGCAAGGGTACGTGGGTAAAATGAAATCACCTACGAACTAACCATCCGTGGGTACCTAATAGGTAACCACCTACGTATATACTTATAATATCGATAACGTTTTTGATTTTAAAAAAATAACGGAATTTTTTTTAGCTATAATTAAAGCTTCGTACATACGAATATATTATATAACGGTAATATAATTAATACGTAAATTAATACGTTTTTAAAAATACCCACGGGTACCCATGGGTGGACGTATTCGTGGGTACCCGTGGGTGGGTAATTTTTCAAAATGCCAAGACCACCCACGGATACCCACCCACGGTCGTGGGTGGGTGGTTGGGTACCCGTGGGTACCCATTGCAAAGCCTAGTATGTTCCTGTAGGTCGGAAAGGTGTGGGAGTGTGAAGGTCTAGGTACGTATACAGAAATAGTGGGCCTGTCGCGCCCGCCCCTGCCGTTGCTCTAGTGACCCCCGAATCAATAATTCCTTCAGTCACCTTACGTATCTTAACAGCCGACTATTAATACACCGCTTAAATATAAGGAACATCAGTTATGATATTATATTAAGCTAATCGCGTATGCTATAGCATGCATACAGCTATAAGTAACTTAGCTACGGAACCTGTATACGCACCCCTGGCTAGCTGACAGCACCTCAAGTTTTTTCATGCACGCCTGCCACGTTGGAAGCGCCTATCTCGCCGTGTAACAAGAGTCGCGGGGCTTTTAGCCGTATATATACATATCTTTCTCGTTATCGGTAGAACATAGGACAACTTAGGGGTATGTCACCAAGCGGCGCAGTTGAACGAGGAGTAAATTAGTACGATCCTACATTAGAGTACTCTCAAGTTCCTAAATGATGGATCCTGTTGCCGCCATACATCACAGGAAGGATGACAGTACATAATCGGTCCACTCATAGACGAAATGTGGCGTCTGCGCAGGATTCGCAGGTGTAGATGTGTTGGATGATTGCGTCGACGCACAATGCCGGTACTATCTCATGATGTGTCCCCTCAGAGGAAACATGTAATACACGAAGCTTGCGTCGATAGTCGAATGAACTATAACTTTCTAACGCGCCCAACGGTGGAGAAAAGTAATGCAGCCCGAACCAACACAGTCTTTTGAGCAGTGCAAGGATATGGATAAGCAAGGCTTTGTGATTCCAACTGCTTTTCTTGATAGGCTGTGATTGGACGAATAGTGCAAGGCAAGTCTACCAATGCTTCCCGTGCCGCAAACCCCAAGAGATGGTTGGTGCGAAGAATGGCATGCACCTATCCCTGCTGCCAACATCCAGTTGCTTAATTTGTCCGGATTCTATTGCGCAGGCTTCTCCTTCACAAACACTTAGTCAAGCTTAATTGATGACATTATACGGCTGGAAAGCGAACAATACTACATAACTTTACCATAAACGGTGAAAGTACGGCACCCTCTAGATCACAGTCTCAGCATCCACCGCATGGCCGGGCGGCCCGGAGGACGAGTAATCCGTGCTCACAAAAGCGCGATCCACCTCAGGGAGGCCTTCGGCGCAGTACTGCAATGTCTCGGCGATATCATGGCTGCAGCACAGGTTCGTGTTCCCGTCCAGAAGGAGGTCAAACTCGGCCCAGATGCCGTCGCCCGCGTGGTAGGCCTTGATGCTCTTGAAGCCAACGACCACGGGCGAGAAGCGGTATGCCAGGTACATGAGCTTCTGCAGCACGTGCGGAGACGCAGCCTCGCCCGAGAGCCGAGTGATATTTTCGAAGCACGTCTTGCCCCAGTCGTAGATGATGAACAGGGAGAGTATGGCTGCACCGGCGGGCTGTCCGGGTCGTCAGCAACGGTGACTGCATCGGTAAGGTCGGGGGGATGTCACACTTACGTCGAACCACCAGATGTGTGCTTTCTGGCCGATGAAGGGGAACAGTAACGACAGGGTGTTGAAGAACACGTCTGTCTTGCAATCCTGAACCAGGGCCTGCACTTGCGTGGTCTTGATCCGCAGACAGCCCAGCCCGATTATGCCCTTGATGACGATGGTGGCGAGCAGAGCGCCGATGGCTGTAAAGGAGAGCATCTCCGGCTCGCCCTCCAGCGGTAGTAGCTTCTGTATAGACTCCTGTAGGATCTGTATGAAGGAGATGATCATGATGATGGAGAAGACGAGGATGCCCAGCGGCTCGAGCCGCCGGCGGCCGACGGGGAAGCGCTTCTGCAGGGCGTCCAGCCGCCACTGCACGAGCTTGTTGGTGGACCAGACGATGAGGGTGCACAGCAGATCGAGCGCCGAGTCCACAAGCGACGCGATGAGGGAGAGCGATCCCGTCGAGAGCGCCGCGACCGCCTTTCCCGCGAGCAGCAGGACGTTGGCGACGACGTTGATGTTGATGGCCCACCTGGCACGCTTGCTCGCTTTCACACGTCTCTGCCTCTCTTCCTCTGGTAATAGCTCCCTTATATTCCCCCGCACGTGTTGCAAACCGCCCCGCCTCTCCATGTCGCCGTCGTGATCAGGGTCAGGGTCCATCGACTCGAGCACGTCGTCGGCGAGGGCCATGACCACGGCGTCGACCTCGAGCCAATCATTGAGCCTCTCATTTTGTCTCTCATAGAAGGCGCGCACCTTCTTGTTCTTGATGCTCTTAAGGTCCTCCTCGCTCTTCCTATACTTCTCGAGCCCCTTGTGATCGATCCCGTATAGGAGTGCCTTTTTCAGGTCCTCCCGCCGCTTGTCCTCGAGGGCCGTCTTGGCGATGTCTTGGAACTTGAATATCCTCGGGCGCGGTCGCGTGTGTGCAATGTCACCGTGGCGACGATTGATGCTGAGGCCTCGCTCGAGATCATTATGAGCTCGTCGTTTCTTTGAAGACCCTCTCCAGAAGCCGTCGCCGATTTCGTGTGGCGTAGCCGTGCTATAGGTTCGGCCGTTGCTTACAAGGAAGCCACGCTTGCCCACCATCTCGAAGCTAATCTTTACTCGTGTAGCGTGCGGTTCTAGATGTTCATCGGTACGATGACGTGCGCCAAGAAAAGGGTCGCTGAAGGCTCCGCCCGTATTAGCACGCAATGCGGCGTCTCGGCGGGCAAATTGGAGTATTCTACGGCCTTGACAATAGGTTTACGTTTACAGAAGTTGGAGAGTATAAACGTGGGAGTCGCAGATGGACTGAGTGCTATAAAGGAAAGATCGAACACATGATCTCGATCGAGCATGCAAAGCAAAGCTTGTTTCTCTAAAAGTACTACGTAGCCACTGTGGATGGTACCCAACCTGTTAACTCTAGCAGCCTGAGACAGCCTGGACCGGCGATAGGGGCGCCCTAAGTCTATTAAAAAGCGCTAATTGGCTCGCTTGCCCTTAGCTAGATCTCTTATAGCGTCATAAGCCTACTATACGTGGGTACGGCGCCTCATCCTTCCCGGTTCCCGGTCCCCATCACACAAACGGCCCCCATGGAACATCCCGAGCCTCTTCGACTCCATCCTCCCTAGCTATCAGGTACAGCGCCCCTGGAAGTCTCTCTGCCGCCAGCATCGTTGCTGTTAGCACGGTCGGAGCATCCTCGCTCTCCAGACCTGAATCCTGAAAAATGATTGGTCGAATAGTTCACATTCATGATCGACGACGAGTTGTTATGAAAGTTAATGTGCGAAACGTTGAATTGTTTTCCGTGCATGTATCCAGAACCTAGCGCCACGAGGAAGAGCGTAGCACATAGGCCAACCACAAGGCTAGTACCATGGTCCCGGAGGAAATTACGAACACGCCGAATAGAGCCTTGGATGGTCCCCGAGGAGGTGTTTCCAGTTGATTCCTGGTCTGCTAGTTATTAGTGGTGTCCAAAAAAAGCAAACAGGTCCTTACCGAGAGGATTTCTTTCAAGTCCAAAGAGGCAAGTTCGACGCCCGTTTCCGTTAGATCACCATGCTCTTTGACGGCAAAGTAAATAGCATGGCGACTGAGGCCGCGGGTCTGGGCTCCAGTCCACTCAAACTCGGACATATCGACATTATGATTGCGGAATTGGAAGTAGAGACGCAAGCAGTCACGGACGCTTTGAGCGGTAGCGTTCTCACGAGACACGCTCATGAGGGGGATAGTGCTGGATGATGGCCGACATTCTGTGATCTTGTGCTTCGTAGTCCTTTATACCGGTATTGTACGGAACGAGGGCCATTCTGGAGTGGAAGAGGGTCAAGGAAATGTTATAAATTTCTGTTCTGGGTAACATTACGACGTGACCTCCGAATATCAGTGTTTGCAAGATCAGATGTAACGACGGTACATGAGAACGGCCGAATACTACTTTTACGAAAATTCGAATCAAGAAATAGGGGCAGTGCCAGAACAGCGGCGCGGGAAATGAATACGAATCTCAGGTACAGACGATGCTGCAACGTAGCCTTGGTAGCAGTGGGTGAGTCAATATGGAGGATCTTCGGGCACTGACATGACGAAGAGAATAGATGAAGTATGAACCGTTTGACGGCGTTCGGGAAACATTGGAATTGGTGGGTTAATATTTTGAAACGCATTGGTAAAATTCAGTTAAAGGTATTTTTACAGCATTTTTTTAATTTGGGCTTATAATAATTATTTACGAAATATGATATCTGCTAATGTTTACGTATCGCTCCCTTATTTCCTTTAACACTTAGTATTTTCGAACTATTTTCACTTTATCCGGGTCGGATTATACAGCGAACATAGGATCTTTGCCCATACTATTGCAACCATTGGGCGATCATTCCGTGTCACATAGCTGGCCGCCCTATTGGCCACCTCTATCTCGCCATAACTCTCTGTGGTAAAACTGCACCCCCAGCCTTAAGTATCTTACCCCGGCCCCCCGCTCAGCTACATGTCGTCTAAATACCAAGGGCTTTCGCGGCGACCTATGGGAACTCCATTTTCTTATCATGTCTCATAAAGCGGAACGAAGAACATAGGGAAAAACGTGGAAGGGACAAGCACTGAAGGTCCTCCATGCGATGCACGCCTTTAGAACTTGAGGCATCATTGCTGATTTCACACCGGCTATTCTACCTACAATCTACCCCTATTCCGCGTCCTTGCCTTTGCAGGCATTAAAGGGGCGCCAAAGTATACCAAGTAAGCAAGGTAATTGCTCATTAAGTAGACGAAATATTCTTATTTCTTCCATGGACTAGCCATACAAAGATTTCAGCTGTTGGTCACTCAAATAGTGCGATCCGCCCGCACATCGATACCCGGAAGCTTGCTTGATCCACTGCGATGATATCAGTTAGCGATGAGGGCTAAGGAAGAAGGGTGTCATCGATCACAAATAGGGCATTGAAAAGTCAACTTACCTGGTAGCCCATCGGGCAAACGCCCATTTGCGCCAGTTTCTTCCGCATCTCGGCCTCTTGCTCGCGCCTACGTTCCTCCTCCAGGAGCCTCTTCACTATCTTCTCTCGCTCTGCTTCCGTGGCATTGTTCTTGGCCTCGAGAAGCCTTTGGTACTCTTCTTCTCTCTCCTGCTCGGCCTGCCTGTCTCGCTGTAGTTGTTCCCATACGGCATCACTCACGCCGGCATCTCGTAT